>JARYHS010008063.1:0-29565 GCA_031002005.1 Vandiemenella viatica
GCTATTCTATGCGAACATAATGAACCCGCCTTATGTACTGTGACTTCCTAGGAAAAACGTCTATGTACTTGCCATTCTGTGTGAAGATAATGAGGACGGAATAAATATTGAGATTAGACAAAAGGTAGAATGAGAAACAGCCTTCAGTCACTAGAATACAAATTTTATTGTATTATACATTGTATTTTTGACTCTGTGGATCCATCTTCAGGTTACTATGGTGTTTACATTGGTTTTAAATTTTCCCTAAGCGAGATTCATGCCTAGTAAAGTTTGTTTCTGCGCTGAGAAATGATTTCAAATAAGTGTC
The DNA here is from genome assembly GCA_031002005.1 of Vandiemenella viatica. Lineage (NCBI taxonomy): Eukaryota > Metazoa > Arthropoda > Insecta > Orthoptera > Morabidae > Vandiemenella > Vandiemenella viatica. The sequence continues at coordinate 311 of JARYHS010008063.1, forward strand.
GTGAACAAGTTTTATTATGAGAGAAAGGACTAAATATGAAAACATTGCGGAAAACTTACCAGAATTGACGAGATGCTGAATAACTGGTTTCATATACATATTTAATTTAATTTAATTTTTTAATTGCAATGGAGCACAGGCTCCGGTGGCAATTCGCTACTCACCCATCTTCCCCCTATCCTGCACCCACCTACATTTGCCCTCTACAAATTTAATTTTTATTTTTAAATTCTTTCAAAGTTTTCGGTAAATATTTATTGAGGAGCACTGCACTAGACACGATGTCGTTTAAGGTGCATATGTTTATATAAACAGAACAATTAGAACAAAACAGTTTAAAGATGATGTGTGTTACAAATTATCCAAAGGTGCAAATTATTATTCGTTGCCAGAGTATATCGTATTGGTGGTCTTTTCTTGTCTCTAGTATTTAACATTAAACTGGATTTCTTTTTAAAAAAATTTCTACTAAATAATTTATTTTTGTTGACGCGGTCGCGTTTGCTAGAACATTCCTGAGCTTTCACGTAAATTGTCTCTCATTGGCAAGGTATAAATCCTCACCACAATTGCCAGTAATGGATTTATAATTCGGTCCAATTACAGAGAAAATTAAATGAAGAAAACAAGGTGTAATTCCGATAAACTTAGCGTAATACGTAAAGGACTATAAATGTCTAACTGATATTTTACTGCACAATTAACAATTTAAATAGATACTTTCCTTTTCCATTGTTTGGATTGTTGACCAAAAAAACCCAAGAATATCGTTATGAAATTTTCAACCTCTTGTTACTGATGGTGTACCTGATCAACTTACATTAAAATATTCGTTAGCGCTGCAGTCAAATAACGTTTAGTAGTCCTTGATTAGATCCTGAGTTATCCCTCTGCAGTCGTTTATCGTTAGGAACCGCTGTTCTCTTCGAGCAAAACTAAATTTAAGAAAATTAGTCACCCGTGGGAGGTGTCTGATTTAATATTTCTTGTTAGCGAGTTCGGTACCGACCACGCAGTAAAACCGGGACCCCGCGGGGAGGTTTAACGGCCCATAAAAACAGACGTCAGGGAGGAGGCACTAAAGTACATCTGTATTAGCGCCACCGCTGATTTATAGTCATCGGAGTAAGATATCAATGACCCACAGTTCCTAGATGGAAGAATCGAGTAGGCGACTAATGTCTAAAACCATATGAAACAAAATTCCACAAGTTGCGTTACGCGAAGGAGGATTATATTGGTATACAAATATACGAGGGTGAATCAAATATAAACAAGACTTTATTTTTAAAAATATTATTTTTATTTTAAGTGCAAAAAAGTACATATCTTATTTTTCTACGTAATCTCCTGCTTTAGAAACACATTTTTCCCAGCGGATAGGCAGCTTCCCAATTCCTTCCATGTAGAAAGATGCAGGTCGTGTCTGCAGCCAATTGCGCACGTAGGCTTCCACCTCAGCATCACTGTTGAATTTTTGGCCTCCCAAAGCTTCCTTGAGAGGACCAAACACATGAAAGTCACAGGGTGACAGGTCTGGACTGTAAGGAGGGTGGTCCAGTGTCTCCCACCCCAGTTTCTCCAATTTTTCCCTGGTTAAGGCTGCTGTGTGGGGGCGAGCATTGTCATGGAGAATAACCACTTTCCTCATCGGTAGGTCTCGTCTTTTGCGGCGATATGCAAGTCGGACCTCACTCAAAATGTCGCAGTAGTAGGCCGCATTGATTGTCCTGCGCTCATGCAAAAAATCGAGGTGCAGCAAACCACGCTGGTCAAAAAAAAACCGTAGCCAAAACCTTGCCAGCCGATAGTCGTGACTTGGCTTTCACTGGTCCAGGTTCTCCTTTTTTTCTCCACTCCATACTCGCTTGTTTGGACTCAGGGGTGTAGTGGTGCACCCAAGTTTCATCACAGGTGATGATGTGAGTCAGAAATGGGTCCCCTTCTTCCCGAAATCGTGCCAGAAGACGCTCACACACCTGAAGTCGATTCAATTTCTGTTCTGCTGTGAGAAGGCGAGGAACCCACCTGGCGCACACCTTACGGTACCCAAGCTCCTCTGTGAGTATGGAGTAAGTGCTCCCATAACTTATTCCGACCTTACTTGCAATTTCAGAAGTGGTAAGACGCTTGTCATCTTCAATAAGCCGTCTAACACAGCTGATGTTGTTCTCTGTAATGCTGGTGCGGGGTCTGCGATTATGGCTCTCATTTTCAACATGATGACGACCATCCACAAACTGTTTATGCCATGCAAACACTCTGGCTCGCGACAGTGTCTCTTTCCCGAACTGGGCAGTCAATCTCCTCAAGATTTCTGCCGGTTTTACGCCTTCTGCAGCGAGAAACTTGATTATAACACGTTGCGCAATCGACGAGTGTACCTCTTGCTCCGACATCGTGACGGTTGGCACTGAGCGAGTCGAGGGGGGGGGGTAACGGTCTTCCCCCACCTCTGACAAACCTACCTATCGCCAAACGAAGCGGGAACGTTCTCCCACCACTATTGCGCCCGAACGGCCGAAAGTCTTGTTTATATTTGATTCACCCTCGTATTATTTGACCGAAGATGACACTAACCTGACTGTTAAAAAAAGGAACAATAATTCGAAATTAAGTGAAAACCAAGTGCCCAGTGAAGTAGAAATCTGGTTTAGTTGTAATCTCACTAAAATTAAATTTTGATAACACATACTAAAAAAAAATGCATACACAAATTACATCAATACGAATAAAAGGCTAAGTTTGTTCATGTGTCGTGGTGACTGTCAGACCATGACGTCATGCTCCCGGCCTTCGCTGCCGAACTAACGGCCAGAGGAGTTACGACATAATTGAGATTATGCTAGTTTTCTAATAACAGTTTTATTTAGTTAAACAGCTGCGAAGAAATTGTTGCCATGACACTCAAAGAAAAGTAGGTTTTTTTTTTAAATCTACGTATTAATTATTATTTGCTTTTGTTGCACGATGTAGATAATTTCGTTATATTCTCTGACCGTTGTTATAGCAAGCTAAGAAATATGGTATCACGTTAATCGCGATGCAGTGAACATATTATCGTACGTGCTACGGCAGCTTGAATTTAGAGAAGAAATATTGGTATTCGTCGTTACAATAGAGGGAAGGATTAATTTAATTTACTTTCAGAAGCGCCATGTTGTTGAAGTCACAAAGCGATATATGCGCCCTGGCCACGATTGAAACTAATATTACTCGGATTAACGTAAGTTTTAACGTTTATTTTCAACTTCCTTTGCTTTCACTGACGCCGTGTGATCGTTTCAGTTTGTGGTTAAGTTGAATTGCAGTCTGGATCAGGATGAAATCTGGAACTTGTTGCTACGACGCAAGCCACGAGGAATTGCGTTGAGCGTTATTTTATAACAATTCTATTTATCTAAGCAGCTTCGCAGCCAGAACACTCCATTCAGCCTGTCATTTTTAAATGGCGTAGAGGTTAGAATAAATTATAAAAATAACACGATCTTGGAGACTGAGAGTATAAAATACCTTGTCGTTCAAATAGATGAGAAACTCAACAGAAATAACATATCACATTAGTAGTAAGATGTTACATAATGCTACCTTTGTAATAAGAATTTTTCTAACAGCAGGTCTAGAATTAATGAAACGATTGTAATCCTCTTATCTTCACTCAGTCATGTCGTAGGATTTTTTTTGTTGGGTGGGGGGGGGGGGGGTAGGGGGGAAATCTTCACAGCATAAAAAAAAGTTTTCATAGCAAAGAAAAGTGCTATTGGGATGCTGCAAAACCAATAATTTCTTGCAGACAACTCTTTAAAAAGCTTAATATTTTGCTGTGACTTGTCAGTATTTATATCCTCTCATGTGAGTCGAATAGAACATTTTGACTTGTTTGCGTCTAATTTAGAGATGCACACTTCCGGTATAAGAAATAAAAATAACTTGCACAAAACACAAACATCGTTGTAATTAGTGCAAAGAGGAGTTAATTATTCTTAGATACACTCTTTAATAAACTATCTAAAAGTATAAAACAGTTTTTTAGATAGTAAAAGATGTAATTAAAGAAAAATGATTAATTCATTGGCAACTATCTCTACTCCATCCAAGGAATTATAGAAAAGAATTAATTGTGTCTGTTATTCAATTAGTAATTTTAGCGTATATTTTTTAAGGTATAATTAACTGTATTAACCATTACATGTTCCACATTACAGAGGTCATTCCTTAGCAGGGATCTATGGAACGAGAGTAATAAATAAACTGAATTGCTTTCTTCTGACGTGGTGGGCCCCAAGTGTTTACGATTAACTAAGAAAAAGTAGCTACTGTTTACTTGATTAACATTCTGAAATAGTAAAAAGTTGATATGCGAAAGAAGGTATTAAAATCCCTAGCTTAGTGATTTTTTTATACAATCTATAGAAAAATCTTAAATGCTACAGTTAAAGATAGTATCGTCAGTCAACGGTCGTTATTGTTATAATAATCCTTTTAACTACCTTATTTTGTGTGTTTTTAACAGTTTGTTTGGCAGACATTATACTTTAAGGATCTCTGTTGTTGTTGTTTATTTATTTTCTTTTATTTTTTTACGGATTTGTTGTTGTAGTAGTGTCAAATGGAAGAACGTGTAATAATTGATACTCAGTTTGTTTCAACAAGTTCTCGCAAATAACACTCTACTAGTACATAAACGCAGTTTAATTTTATTTCAATAGATTCACAATCTTTCTACGCATCAGACATACCCAGTTATATCCAAAGATGCAATATTCAAGGATCAGCAAAGTTAACAGTTAAGACTGCTCAGAATGTTTTAGAAACACTTCTCAACGTTAAGTGCATAGTTTCTTTTAGTATGTCCATTCCAATCTTTTTCATTGCATTTATTCCCCTTACGATTATTGATTTATGATCAGAATAATCACGGTATTAACACAATCTCCTTCGAGAAATTACCTGTGTTACATGTCTTTTATAGGTCATTGTTTAATGCATAATGCAGCTCTTAAATTAGTATATCTCCCGGAATTCAGCCACATATATCTTTCTGTGTCGTTCTTAAATGTATCATCTACTAGTTTCGAAGCCTGTATAATACGACGGGTTTAACTGAGTGTTTTAACAAGTCATTTTTTTCGCAATTGCTTAACTAAATAGAATTGTTATAAAATAATGTTCAATGTAATTCGTAGTGCCTTTCACTGAACAAAAAGTCCATTTTGCATTCTAATACTGCCGCTATAAAATAAAAGCTTCAGCCACACACGCATAAATACATTTACTGAAATCGGATGTTACGATGATTGAATGAGTTTATATTTGTTTCTAAATTCGTTCAACACAATAGCTGATCTTGTAATAATGTAAATGTAAATGAATTTACTAGCTGAGAGGAAAATGTAGTTAAATTTATAGCTACGCCCAGCTTTGCATAGAACAGGCATTAGTGTTATCCTGTTGCGTTTGAAGACGATTTAAGTCTGTGCATATTTTATCATAACTGCTTAAGGAAGCTATGTGTTTCCGCGCCCTGGACAAGAATGAGAGGCGAATGGGTACGAGGTACCATCCAGTGTAGCTAAACATTATGCTTTTCTCAGAATTTAATCTAAGGAAGTTATGGATAGGTATCAATATAGATAAAAATCTATTAGATAATGGAAGATTAAGAATTCTTTTATCTTTTAATTTCTTCTAGAGACTAGGTGTTTTATTATTTATCAGTTGAATGCCTTGTTTCGTTTCTGCAAACAATTGTTGTCCGACTGCCGAAATCAGGGTTAGAAATAAGAAAAATATTACGGCAGAATGGGGATAATGATTGAAAGTGTTTTTCTTAATGAAACAGAATTAATCTGAAAAGTGATCCTGCAACTTGACAATTTTCGCGTTTGGGAAGTTCGACAGAATGGCATATCGTACGTACCTAAAATTTATTTTTAAAAATAAGGAAATCGCCTTCTGCCGTTATTCTGGTGACGTTTGAAGAAGTCAACCAAAGCCGATGATCGTCCCTGCCTACACGTTCACCAAACTGTAAAAGGCAGAGAAAAATCCGCGGTCGTGATGTTAATTAATACCGTATGAAAATCTTTAGCACTTTTTGTGTGCTTTTTGCTTTATCTATGTATAATATGAGGTGATAGTACAGAAGTAGTGCCCAGCCAATATTTGGAATTTAACGGAAAATTCCACTGCACCCAACGAAGCAGTCTAGCCATATAGAGTACTATTAAGAGTCAATCATTTCGTGTGAATTTTCAAATTCAGTCATAATTGGATTTTGGTTTTCACTCTACAATTTTAATATTTTGTAGTTTGCTCTTTTGGTTGAGATCATGAAACATTGCTAAATTTTGTAGCGAAATAAAGTTATCATCATATCTGCGATAAAGATTGAAATAGTCCTCATAGTTGAAATAGCAGTTTTATAGTTACCGAAGATAAAAAGACTCTGGACAATTTTTGTGGCTTGACACAGTATTCACTGCTTCGAGCCACGGTGATGAAATAAATTTTTCTTCATCAGGAACTAGGTTAACAGGTTTTTGGAATTTCTAATTACCAAATATTCCATCACCCAAATCTCATGCTACTGAATATTGGCTGTGGGCATGTGGTAATGGAGTTGGTGATTCATTCGTCGGATGGGAACTTTAAGCCTGGCCCCGTGGTATGTTTCGGTAGAGTAGGCCTAAATATGTCGACACCGGGTTTTACACTCTCTGTTCTTCATATCTAATCTATAATACTAACAACACAATATAATTAACGCAAACTAAACGCAATTATACATACATGTGCAACAAAACTCCAAGTACTTGGGAAAAAACTGCGAACCACACCTATAACACTTCGTTTTACTATCCATGAATAACGCTCTCTATCGTAGTTCGTATTCTATAGAGACCTGACATGACATGAAACGTATATTAACGTGATTATCCACAGCTGATAGTATATTATCTTGAAAACGATATCCATAAATGTTATTGATTGTTTTATCCAATAACCGTATTCTCACTCCATACATTCACGATGAAATTCGTATTCCTTTACAGCAATTTATTACATTTTACATTAAAAACAGTTCAGATAGTACACTGACAGGAATTAGCCGTTTGCGTATAAAATCATATTACAATTGCTAAGTTCGATGTAAAATCCAAAATGCAGCATTGTGCAGATGTGAAATACTAGCTTATAAATACAAAAAAAGTGAGGGAAAAACTGAAAAGATAGTCATCGTTTGTTCGAAGAACAAAATATACTTTAAAACATTGCTACTTTCACAGTTTTGTAGATATTAACAGAAAACATAATTTATTATTGAAGACGATGAAGTGTAATGATTTCATTAGTATTTCTATGCATCATAGGGAAGACCATCATCAGATAAATTCATAGCGTATTTGAACAATCTCGTTCCATTACCTATTCTGAAAAGGATTTTTTATTTACTGAAAGTCGAGAGGTGATAGTGTTTAAACGTATTGAATTGGATAAAGAAACTGTCAACCTAGGAAGAAGACTGGTGGAAAATGTTAGTGAAAGAAGATAAAATGTTTCGCTTGGATATATTGTCGTATGGTACAGCGACTTGGACACTGGAAAAGAGGAGGAAAAGAGACTGGAGGTTTCTCAGTTTTTTCTGTTATCAGTGTGATGGATAGAGTAGAGAATGAGGAGGTTCTGAAGAGGATTGGTGAGGGAACAAATATTTTGATGACAGTTATAAATGGGAAGAAGAAATGGTTAGGGAATTTGAGGATGAAGGAATGAAGGCTTCATCGATGTTCGACTGTTCAAAAAGTTATCAAGACTTACACCGGACGAGGAGTCAATCTGATGCGACGATTCGACGTCGCTTTCAGACTTAATATCCCGGCGAGCAGGTACTTCGCTGGAAGGTGAAATCGAAGAGCGATTTCGAAATATCGCTTTAGATTGACGCGTTCCTCCGGTAAAGGCTCGAGAACGTTTTATTCATTTCTGTGAATGTTTTTGAAGTTACCATAAACGGACGAAGAAAGAGATAATGTTGAAGATTCCAGGTAGTGGATGATTTAGAAGTGCAGAACGACAACACTAGAATGGAGAGAATGAATGATAGTGGAGTGTAAGCGATTCAGTAAAAGAAGCCATGTCAAGAGCTGCCACAGAAACGCGTATTAGTACTGCTTTCAATGGGAAAGTTTTTCAATAAATTCAAAAACAAAACTGAAATATACTTAATCATCAGTACTACAGTAGAGAAGTGATTACAGTGCTCCATGTGCTAATTTTAAAAGAATACAAAGTCAGAACCAATAAACTAATCTATCTACATAAAAGGCTACTTTGGTCATTGTGTCTGTATCGCTGACGTAACGCGCCCGGCCTTCGCTACCGAGCTAATAACGGCCAGAGATGATACTGCAAAATCGTGTGGTGTGGAATTATTTAATAACAATTCTGTTTAGTCACGCAACGACGAAGAAATAAATTCCCAGAAATCTAAAAAAGTATATATTGCGCTTAAATTAAATTTTTTATTTTTATTTGCTTTTTGTTTTTGTTTTTTATATTCCGTCGATATGGATATTTTCTTATACTCTGTGTCCAGAGATATCGTTCTTACAGTAATCTAAGTAATATACAAATATTATATAGTTTTTAAGGTTATGAGAGTTATTTAATATCAATTGTATTTAATTTAGCAACTGGGAGGAAATGAATTCTCAGAAAACTGCGTAATCCCCCTCACTTTTGACGGTATTGCGAGGTATTTATATTCCATGTAAAAGTTACCGTTATATTGTATGTCTCTATTATAGTTAAGTCGAGAAATTAATTGCCAGAACTTTTCGTACAACTCGTCTTTCTTCGTGTGTTTAGCAGCTAGTTTCAGATATTTACACGTACTAAGTTTAGTAGTAATGTTTATATGAGCGGCGTTATTGAATGATGTGATCTAAACGCGCACATGTCTGATTCTTATCAGTTTAGCTTCTGATAATCTGTGCACATTACAGATACTTGCTGAGAAAATCTGCTGGAAGAAGCATCTGTACCGGCACACTAATTAGATTTCGCAGTGCATTTGACTTCTCCCTCTGGTTTCGAAGAAGAAGAAAATGGAAGAAAACAGTTAGCTCTTGGAAGTCTTGGTCTAAATGTAAAAGTAATTTATTCTTCCAGAGCCGAAAATTGCTGCTGGTTAATTACTTAAAGCAGACGTTTTCGTCAGTTAAGCAGCTACGCAGACAACATTTCATTCAAGCAGGGAGAGTTCTATGAAATGTTTATGTTTGTAACCTACTATATTTATACGTTTTGAAGCATGGGCCTGCGATGGAAGCGAGTTGTGTTTTAAAAAGGCAGGTTGGATAACTTTTTCACTAGCTGAGAGTAAAGCTCGCCGAGAAAATCGTTTAACTAAAACAAATATAGGACACGATTAATCTTTATATATAAAATCCTAGGCGTCCTTAAACCGTATTATCACGGACAAACCACTGGTCCAATTCAGGCCATATTCACACGAAATGTTATTGAGGTGGTGCGAAAGGTATTTATATTCAATTCATTTCAATAGGTGGTGCTAAGGAATAATTCCAATGTTTAAAATTAGTTTTACTGCACCCATTCCACAGATAACTAAATTGTAAAAAGTGCAAGACAATGAGCACAACTAACAAAAAGAATCCAATTGTTCAGAAATACGAGTTAAACAATTCAGTTATTGATATGGTCGATTCTATGAAATATTTGGGAGTAACAGTACAAAGGAACATGAAATGGGACTTACACATTAATTCGTTCGTAGGTAGAGCTAATTCTAGGCTGCGATTCATAGGTCGAATATTGAAAAATTGTAATGAACAAACAAGGGAGATAGCGTACAAATCTCTTGTGCGTCCACATTTGGACTATTGTTGTGCCATTTGGGATCCGTTTCGTAAGGGGTTAATCGAAAGTATAGAGAAAGTACAGAGAAGAGCCGCTCAATTCGTGACCGCTTGCTACAGTCCTTATGAAAGCGTCACAGAACTGATTATAGATTAGGCTGGGAGTCTCTGGTAGATAGACGACGCACGATTCGTTTAAACTTATTGGTAAACATGCGTACTCCCACTTTCACTCACGAGTGTAGTGAAATACTTCGTCCACCACCTATTTGAGGCGGAATGACAGGATAGATAAGATTAGAGAAATAAGGTGCCGCAATGATTCTTATATGAATTTTTTTTCCCTCGTACCATTAGGGATTGGAATGCACAAGAAAGAGATTAGCTTTGGTGCTGAGCACCCTCTGCCACCCACAATTTTGTGAATTGCATAGTATATATGTAGATGTAGATGTAGATTTGAGAAGCATTGCTCACCAGAGTTTATACTGCCACGGTTTTGATTATGTTTTGTTTTTTGAGTATGGGTATTTTTTCATAAGTTTTGTTAAAAGTAGTGGGTGCAGTAAAATTAAACTTAAACATTGTAAGTAATATTTAATTTACATAAACATGACAGTAGGGCAGAAACATTTTTCTAATCGGTACTTACCTGATATCACTTATGGTCTCCGGACCAGAGATTATCCTAGCGCGTAGTTAACGAAACTTTCTGTTTCAAACATATCAGATTTTTGCTAGGTCTATCTGTGTCATGAATGCTGAATAAAAATTAATCCTGTTTGTTTCTTTCATAGAGAGTTGTAATTTATTAAATAAGATTATTAAAATAAAAGTTCAGAAATTTGTGAGATTTTACATTTGATGTGGTGTTAGATCATAGTGCTTTGATTCCGGTCGATAGCTCTAGAGTCACATAGTAAATATTAATAAAATACACAATTAGTGAAATTCGTGCAGATTGAAAAGTTGTATTGCCCGAATTGAATGCATTGCTTGAACCATGCTGTGTGTGAGCCAAGAATCTAAGTTGTTTTTCAACAATATTAGAAAATTGAACTCATTCTTTCACATGACTTCATTTCCTACGACAAGAATAATTACAAATGATAATGGATTGCATGAATATGGAAGTATAGTATGGGACCCACAATTTGAGTATCAAGTACAGGAGTTGTAGAAGGTGGAAAAAAGGGCTACTGGATTTGTTTCTGGAAATTATCGGAGAATGATAAAGAGCTGGAATGGGATTCATTGCAAGACAGGGGGAGGGTGAAGAGAGTAATGGGAGTGTACAAGGCATATATTGGTGATGAGGCATAAATGCATGGAAGGGAAAAGACGATCATGACCATAAGCTGGCAATCGATTTCAGGTACAAGGGTGTAGGAAGATTCTCTGTTTTAGATAAGGGTGTGAGGGACTGGAATAAGATATCAAGAGAAATGATAAATAATTTAGGAAAAATGTTCAGAGAATATAAAGTTAAAATTTGTAGAGGGCAAATGCAGGTGGGTGCAGGGAAGGGGGAAGATTGGTGTGCTCCATTATAATTTAGTTAAATATTATTATTGTTACTATTATTATTATCATGGATTCAAGGACAAGTATATCATAGATCGGATACTTATTCCCAATACCAGATAATGCTCCCAAATTTTTGCAGATTTGTTATATGCCGGATACTATACTAGCATTCGGTACGTAAAAAGGATATGTTACTTTTTGTTGTGAAGTTAGAAAGCTGAGAAATTAAAGATAAAAGTTTCCACAGATTAGTAAACACCTTTCTTGAACCTGATTCACTCATCGTATTAGTTTCTTTGCCCCACTGGCGCTGTGTTAATTGTGACATAATCGTTTAAGAGGGAGGTCTGACCTTCAATATCCTACTTGAACGTGGTTACTGACAATATCCAGAACTTCTTTGATAATTTATCCGTAAATTAACAGCACAAATCACAAATTCCAAGAGGGCAAAGTCGCGGGTACAGCTAGTTTAACATATGATTAATGGATATGTTAATTAATTTATTATTTAATAAAATCAGTGATGGAAAGCTAATTGTTAACCAATTTTATTTACACATCACTAGCACCTAATAAAAGTGAGCTTTGCGTTTCATGAGGCTTTAACATCGAAGCTGAATGAAACGGTGTGTGGAACGGATAAAGTTATCTTTTATGGGACATTGAAATTAAAGTCGATCGCCGCAAGTACTTTAGCAGCGTAATGTATCGACCAACTGCCTGTAGCAGATAGAATGGATGTTAGGCGGATAAACCTATGGGTTAGTCTTGACAAAGTATGCGTTATTCCATTGGAGAAATTATATACAGTACTAGTGTAAGCTCATGACAGTTTTTTGCGTATCGTCAGGGGTCTAGAATAGTTCCAGTTTTAAGGGTCAAAGATTATGTCAGGTTGATCTGATCTGACCAAATATGAACCTGACCTGTGTTTCACCTTTAGGGTGAATAAAATCTCTTGAGCTTGAAGAACTCAGATGTATTAATAAATGTAGGTTTCAAACACGGACAGGTAAGATCACGCTATCGTATAATTGTTTCAAAGGTCGTAAACTCGAACGTGCTTAAATACAAACTTGACTTGATCCTTAAAGTTCACTCTACAAAATTTAAAAAATCCTTTTTACTTCGAGAGCATCACATTTTTTTTTTTTTTTTTTTTTTTTTTCGGGACTGAGCAATCTCTTATAGTGTAATTATTGGGCATAGTATCTGTAACGGCCAGAGAACTTAATACACAATCCTTATTATTAAACAGTTGAGTAACTCTTATGAAATGTAATACCAGAATACTCGATTCCAAATCACATTTTGGTCTGATGTCCACTTTAAATAACGTAATAGTCACGTACAGCGAACATGAACAAAGACCATTAACGAATGTGGTCAGTAAACTACTCAAAAGCAAACCGTAAGCTTGAATTGTGTCCTTAAGCCGGAATGACAATTGGCATTACAGCAGAAACCTTGAGTAATTTAAGTTTTTTAAGGTTTTTTTTGTTGCTTTCATTAACATGTTACTAAAAAAACATTTCCACGTTTTTTCAGCCGTATAGTTTATCGATATTTTTAACTATGAAATGCAACGAAAAGAAAACTTAATGACTGTATTTGGGCAATTAATTTGGTAGCAGTTTTTTTAGCTACGAAATTGTGGACAAAACCTCGAATTTATTCTAATTATATCTCTGATAACTGTTAATTTGCGAGCGAAGACTGACACGTGACACAGTTCTCCAGCCAATAGCTATCGAGGTGAGTGTGCTTAGGAAATTATATAGCAGATTACTTGCAGCTAGTAAAATTGATGTAAGAAACTGTTGCTAGAAATGAATTAGGTATACGAAACCGCGTATTCCAGAATAAAAGATCAGAGTGTTTTCGTTCTCTCACCGGGCTCGGTGAGATCATCTCGATGATCATTTAGATCATACCTGTAGGTTCCCAACCTTTTTTTTTTTTTAGCCTTTTTCTTAAAATAAGTTCCTTACCTTCCCTATTTAGAAAAACTGACTCCCCGTCTTAGTATAAATCGGTAGATATTGACCCCGAGGGGACGATTAATACACGGGGATTGAAAGGAGGCCGATTAATCGTAAAGAACATCAATTAAACTGTCTAAGGAAAAATTGGAAATATTCAAAAAAAAATCGAAATACAAAACAGAGGAACAGATGGAACCTGGGAAACCATGGTGATTTGTGACTAAAATTTAACGATTTTCAACCGAATATCAATAATCATACTGCTGATTTTCACACAAAACCATTACACTGATATCAACTATTTTAACAAAATAATATATTAATATTTTTTGAGGTATTCAATAGTAGTCGCAAAATGACAGTAAGATTTTTTTCCTCCCAATACAATTTACGTTAAATTTTCTAAGATAATTGTGTATTTTACGTTTTATGACGCGTACAGGTTAAAAATTACAGGCGAATTAATCTATCCATGATTTTGTTATTATTTTATAAGACAGTGGAAAATATCTCTTTTTCTGTTCTACATCTACATCCATACTCTGCAATTTCCAAAGATTGTGTATGGTCTAGGGTGCTAAGCACCAAACTTAATTACGCGCATTCCAATCCCGAATAGCACGAGGAAAGAAAGAATACATAAAAGCATCAGTACGGCATCTTATTTCTCGAATCTTATCCCTTCGGTCATTGCGACCCAAATAGGTTGGTGGAAGAAGTATCTCACTGCACTCGTAGGTCATAGAATTTCGCTTATCCTCCAATAAATTTAAACGTATGTAAATGACGTCGTCTGTCTTCCAAACTATCCCAGCCCAATCTATGTACCAATTCTGTGACGCTTTCATAAGGGCTGTAACAACCAGTCAAGAATCGAGCGGCTCTCGTCTGTACCCTCTACACTGAGTCAATCAGGCCCTTGCGATACGGATCCCAAACTCCACAACAGTAATCCAGATGCGGACGCACTAGTGTTTTATACGTTATTTCCTTTGTATGAGCATTACAGTTCCTCAGAATACGACTAAGGATTGCAATCCCGCAGTGTTTTCAATCCCGCGGGATCCGCACGGGATTTGCGCAAATCCCGGCGTCCCGCGGGATTGAAACACTGCGGGATTGCAATCCTTAGTCGTATTCTGAGGAACTGTAATGCTCATACAAAGGAAATAACGTATAAAACACTAGTGCGTCCGCATCTGGATTACTGTTGTGGAGTTTGGGATCCGTATCGCAAGGGCCTGATTGACTCAGTGTAGAGGGTACAGACGAGAGCCGCTCGATTCTTGACTGGTTGTTACAGCCCTTATGAAAGCGTCACAGAATTGGTACATAGATTGGGCTGGGATAGTTTGGAAGACAGACGACGTCATTTACATACGTTAAATTTATTGGAGGATAAGCGAAATTCTATGACCTACGAGTGCAGTGAGATACTTCTTCCACCAACCTATTTGGTCGCAATGACCGAAGGGATAAGATTCGAGAAATAAGATGCCGTACTGATGCTTTTATGTATTCTTTCTTTCCTCGTGCTATTCGGATTGGAATGCGCGTAATTAAGTTTGGTGCTTAGCACCCTAGACCATACACAATCTTTGGAAATTGCAGAGTATGGATGTAGATGTAGAACAGAAAAAGAGATATTTTCCACTGTCTTATAAAATAATAACAAAATCATGGATAGATTAATTCGCCTGTAATTTTTAACCTGTACGCGTCATAAAACGTAAATACACAATTATCTTAGAAAATTTAACGTAAATTGTATTGGGAGGAAAAAATCTTACTGTCATTTTGCGACTACTATTGAATACCTCAAAAAATATTAATATATTATTTGTTAAAATAGTTGATATCAGTGTAATGGTTTTGTGTGAAAATCAGCAGTATGATTATTGATATTCGGTTGAAAATCGTTAAATTTTAGTCACAAATCACCATGGTTTCCCAGGTTCCATCTGTTTCCTCTGTTTTTGTATTTCGATTTTTTTTTGAATATTTCCAATTTTTTCCTTAGACAGTTTAATTGATGTTCTTTACGATTAATCGGCCTCCTTTCAATCCCCGTGTATTAATCGTCCCCTCGGGGTCAATATCTACCGATTTATACTAAGACGGGAGTCAGTTTTTCTAAATAGGGAAAAGGAACTTATTTTAAGAAAAAGGCTAAAAAAAAAAAGGTTGGGAACCTACAGGTATGATCTAAATGATCATCGAGATGATCTCACCGAGCCCGGTGAGAGAACGAAAACACTCTGATCTTTTATTCTGGAATACGCGGTTTCGTATACCTAATTCATTTCTATCAACAGTTTCTTACATCAATTTTACTAGCTGCAAGTAATCTGCTATATAATTTCCTAAGCACATCATGATAGCTATTGGCTGGAGAACGATGATGTCACGTGTCAGTCTTCGCTCGCAAATTAACAGTTATCAGAGATATAATTAGAATAAATTCGAGGTTTTGTCCACAATTTCGTAGCTAAAAAACTGCTACCAAATTAATGCCCAAATTCATTAAGTTTTCTTTTCGTTGCATTTCATAGTTAAAAAAATATCGATAAACTATACGGCTGAAAAAACGTGGAAATGTTTTTTAGTAACATGTTAATGAAAGCAACATAAAAAAACCCTTAAAAAACTTAAATTACTCAAGGTTTCTGCTGTAATGCCAATTGTCATTCCGGCTTAAGGACACAATTCAAGCTTTACGGTTTGCTTTTTGAGTAGTTTTACTGACCACATTCGTTAATGGTCTTTGTTCATGTTCGCTGTACGATACTAATTACGTTATTTAAAGTGGACATCAGACCAAATATGTGATTTGGAATCGAGTATTCTTGCATTACATTTCATAAGAGTTACTCAACTGTTTAATAATAAGGATTGTGTATTAAGTTCTCTGGCCGTTACGGATACTATGCCCAATAATTACACTATAAGAGATTGCTCAGTCCCGAAAAAAAAAAAAAAAAAAAATGTGATGCTCTCGAAGTAAAAAGGATTTTTTTAAATTTTGTAGAGTGAACTTTAAGGATCAAGTTTGTATTTAAGCACGTTCGAGTTTACGACCTTTGAAACAATTATACGATAGCGTGATCTTACCTGTCCGTGTTTGAAACCTACATTTATTAATACATCTGAGTTCTTCAAGCTCAAGAGATTTTATTTACCCTAAAGGTGAAACACAGGTCAGGTTCATATTTGGTCAGATCAGATCAACCTGACATAATCTTTGACCCTTAAAACTGGAACTATTCTAGACCCCTGACGATACGCAAAAAGTCATGAGCTTACACTAGTACTGTATATAATTTCTCCAGATGGAATAACGCATACTTTGTCAAGACTAACCCATAGGTTTATCCGCCTAACATCCATTCTATCTGCTACAGGCAGTTGGTCGATACATTACGCTGCTAAAGTACTTGCGGCGATCGACTTTAATTTCAATAGTCCCATAAAAGATAACTTTTATCCGTTCCACACACCGTTTCATTCAGCTTCGATGTTAAAGCCTCATGAAACGCAAAGCTCACTTTTATTAGGTGCTAGTGATGTGTAAATAAAATTGGTTAACAATTAGCTTTCCATCACTGATTTTATTAAAATAATAAATTAATTAACATATCCATTAATCATATGTTAAACTAGCTGTACCCGCGACTTTGCCCTCTTGGAATTTGTGATTTGTGCTGTTAATTTACGGATAAATTATCAAAGAAGTTCTGGATATTGTCAGTAACCACGTTCAAGTAGGATATTGAAGGTCAGACCTCCCTCTTAAACGATTATGTCACAATTAACACAGCGCCAGTGGGGCAAAGAAACTAATACGATGAGTGAATCAGGTTCAAGAAAGGTGTTTACTAATCTGTGGAAACTTTTATCTTTAATTTCTCAGCTTTCTAACTTCACAACAAAAAGTAACATATCCTTTTTTACGTACCGAATGCTAGTATAGTATCCGGCATATAACAAATCTGCAAAAATTTGGGAGCATTATCTGGTATTGGGAATAAGTATCCGATCTATGATATACTTGTCCTTGAATCCATGATAATAATAATAGTAACAATAATAATATTTAACTAAATTATAATGGAGCACACCAATCTTCCCCCTTCCCTGCACCCACCTGCATTTGCCCTCTACAAATTTTAACTTTATATTCTCTGAACATTTTTCCTAAATTATTTATCATTTCTCTTGATATCTTATTCCAGTCCCTCACACCCTTATCTAAAACAGAGAATCTTCCTACACCCTTGTACCTGAAATCGATTGCCAGCTTATGGTCATGATCGTCTTTTCCCTTCCATGCATTTATGCCTCATCACCAATATATGCCTTGTACACTCCATTACTCTCTTCACCCTCCCCCTGTCTTGCAATGAATCCCATTCCAGCTCTTTTATCATTCTCCGATAATTTCCAGAAACAAATCCAGTAGCCCTTTTTTCCACCTTCTACAACTCCTGTACTTGATACTCAAATTGTGGGTCCCATACTATACTTCCATATTCATGCAATCCATTATCATTTGTAATTATTCTTGTCGTAGGAAATGAAGTCATGTGAAAGAATGAGTTCAATTTTCTAATATTGTTGAAAAACAACTTAGATTCTTGGCTCACACACAGCATGGTTCAAGCAATGCATTCAATTCGGGCAATACAACTTTTCAATCTGCACGAATTTCACTAATTGTGTATTTTATTAATATTTACTATGTGACTCTAGAGCTATCGACCGGAATCAAAGCCACTATGATCTAACACCACATCAAATGTAAAATCTCACAAATTTCTGAACTTTGCTATTTTTAATAATCTTATTTAATAAATTACAACCTCTCTATGAAGAAACAAACAGGATTAATTTTTTATTCAGCATTCATGACACAGATAGACCTAGCAAAAATCTGATATGTTTGAAACAGAAAGTTTCGTTAACTACGCGCTAGGATAATCTCTGGTCCGGAGACCATAAGTGATATCAGGTAAGTACCGATTAGAAAAATGTTTCTGCCCTACTGTCATGTTTAGTAAATTAAATATTACTTACAATGTTTAATTTTACTGCACCCACTACTTTTAACAAAACTTATGAAATAAATACCCATACTCAAAAAACAAAACATAATCAAAACCGTGGCAGTATAAACTCTGGTGAGCAATGCTTCTCAATATCTACATCTACATCTACATATATACTATGCAATTCACAAAATTGTGGGTGGCAGAGGGTGCTCAGCACCAAAGCTAATCTCTTTCTTGTGCATTCCAATCCCTAATGGTACGAGGGAAAAAAAAATTCATATAAGAATCATTGCGGCACCTTATTTCTCTAATCTTATCTATCCTGTCATTCCGCCTCAAATAGGTTGGTGGACGAAGTATTTCACTACACTCGTGAGTGAAAGTGGGAGTACGCATGTTTACCAATAAGTTTAAACGAATCGTGCGTCGTCTATCTACCAGAGACTCCCAGCCTAATCTACTAATCAGTTCTGTGACGCTTTCATAAGGACTGTAGCAAGCGGTCACGAATTGAGCGGCTCTTCTCTGTACTTTCTCTATACTTTCGATTAACCCCTTACGAAACGGATCCCAAATGGCACAACAATAGTCCAAATGTGGACGCACAAGAGATTTGTACGCTATCTCCCTTGTTTGTTCATTACAATTTTTCAATATTCGACCTATGAATCGCAGCCTAGAATTAGCTCTACCTACGAACGAATTAATGTGTAAGTCCCATTTCATGTTCCTTTGTACTGTTACTCCCAAATATTTCATAGAATCGACCATATCAATAACTGAATTGTTTAACTCGTATTTCTGAACAATTGGATTCTTTTTGTTAGTTGTGCTCATTGTCTTGCACTTTTTACAATTTAGTTATCTGTGGAATGGGTGCAGTACAAACTAATTTTAAACATTGGAATTATTCCTTAGCACCACCTATTGAAATGAATTGAATATAAATACCTTTCGCACCACCTCAATAACATTTCGTGTGAATATGGCCTGAATTGGACCAGTGGTTTGTCCGTGATAATACGGTTTAAGGACGCCTAGGATTTTATATATAAAGATTAATCGTGTCCTATATTTGTTTTAGTTAAACGATTTTCTCGGCGAGCTTTACTCTCAGCTAGTGAAAAAGTTATCCAACCTGCCTTTTTTAAAAACACAACTCGCTTCCATCGCAGGCCCATGCTTCAAAACGTATAAATATAGTAGGTTACAAACATAAACATTTCATAGAACTCTCCCTGCTTGAATGAAATGTTGTCTGCGTAGCTGCTTAACTGACGAAAAACGTCTGCTTTAAGTAATTAACCAGCAGCAATTTTCGGCTCTGGAAGAATAAATTACTTTTACATTTAGACCAAGACTTCCAAGAGCTAACTGTTTTCTTCCATTTTCTTCTTCTTCGAAACCAGAGGGAGAAGTCAAATGCACTGCGAAATCTAATTAGTGTGCCGGTACAGATGCTTCTTCCAGCAGATTTTCTCAGCAAGTATCTGTGTAATGTGCACAGATTATCAGAAGCTAAACTGATAAGAATCAGACATGTGCGCGTTTAGATCACATCATTCAATAACGCCGCTCATATAACATTACTACTAAACTTAGTACGTGTAAATATCTGAAACTAGCTGCTAAACACACGAAGAAAGACGAGTTGTACGAAAAGTTCTGGCAATTAATTTCTTCGACTTAACTATAATAGAGACATACAATATAACGGTAACTTTTACATGGAATATAAATACCTCGCAATACCGTCAAAAGGGATTACGCAGTTTTCTGAGAATTCATTTCCTCCCAGTTGCTAAATTAAATACAATTGATATTAAATAACTCTCATAACCTTAAAAACTATATAATATTGTGTATATTACTTAGATTACTGTAAGAACGATATCTCTGGACACAGAGTATAAGAAAATATCCATATCGACGGAATATAAATAAGCAAATAAAAATAAAAAATTTAATTTAAGCGCAATATATACTTTTTTAGATTTCTGGGAATTTATTTCTTCGTCGTTGCGTGACTAAACAGAATTGTTATTAAATAATTCCACACCACCGATTTTGCAGTATCATCTCTGGCCGTTATTAGCTCGGTAGCGAAGGCCGGGCGCGTTACGTCAGCGATACAGACACAATGACCAAAGTAGCCTTTTATGTAGATAGATTAGTTTATTGGTTCTGACTTTGTATTCTTTTAAAATTAGCACATGGAGCACTGTAATCACTTCTCTACTGTAGTACTGATGATTAAGTATATTTCAGTTTTGTTTTTGAATTTATTGAAAAACTTTCCCATTGAAAGCAGTACTAATACGCGTTCTTCCTTGTGGCAGCTCTTGACATGGCTTCTTTTACTGAATCGCTTACACTCCACTATCATTCATTCTCTCCATTCTAGTGTTGTCGTTCTGCACTTCTAAATCATCCACTACCTGGAATCTTCAACATTATCTCTTTCTTCGTCCGTTTATGGTAACTTCAAAAACATTCACAGAAATGAATAAAACGTTCTCGAGCCTTTACCGGAGGAACGCGTCAATCTAAAGCGATATTTCGAAATCGCTCTTCGATTTCACCTTCCAGCGAAGTACCTGCTCGCCGGGATATTAAGTCTGAAAGCGACGTCGAATCGTCGCATCAGATTGACTCCTCGTCCGGTGTAAGTCTTGATAACTTTTTGAACAGTCGAACATCGATGAAGCCTTCATTCCTTCATCCTCAAATTCCCTAACCATTTCTTCTTCCCATTTATAACTGTCATCAAAATATATTTGTTCCCTCACCAATCCTCTTCAGAACCTCCTCATTCTCTACTCTATCCATCACACTGATAACAGAAAAAACTGAGAAACCTCCAGTCTCTTTTCCTCCTCTTTTCCAGTGTCCAAGTCGCTGTACCATACGACAATATATCCAAGCGAAACATTTTATCTTCTTTCACTAACATTTTCCACCAGTCTTCTTCCTAGGTTGACAGTTTCTTTATCCAATTCAATACGTTTAAACACTATCACCTCTCGACTTTCAGTAAATAAAAAATCCTTTTCAGACTAGGTAATGGAACGAGATTGTTCAAATACGCTATGAATTTATCTGATGATGGTCTTCCCTATGATGCATAGAAATACTATGAAATCATTACACTTCATCGTCTTCATAATAAATTATGTTTTCTGTTAATATCTACAAAACTGTGAAGTAGCAATGTTTTAAAAGTATATTTTGTTCTTCGAACAAACGATGACTATCTTTTCAGTTTTTCCCTCACTTTTTTGTATTTATAAGCTAGTATTTCACATCTGCACAATGCTGCATTTTGGATTTTACATCGAACTTAGCAATTGTAATATGATTTTATACGCAAACGGCTAATTCCTGTCAGTGTACTATCTGAACTGTTTTTAATGTAAAATGTAATAAATTGCTGTAAAGGAATACGAATTTCATCGTGAATGTATGGAGTGAGAATACGGTTATTGGATAAAACAATCAATAACATTTATGGATATCGTTTTCAAGATAATATACTATCAGCTGTGGATAATCACGTTAATATACGTTTCATGTCATGTCAGGTCTCTATAGAATACGAACTACGATAGAGAGCGTTATTCATGGATAGTAAAACGAAGTGTTATAGGTGTGGTTCGCAGTTTTTTCCCAAGTACTTGGAGTTTTGTTGCACATGTATGTATAATTGCGTTTAGTTTGCGTTAATTATATTGTGTTGTTAGTATTATAGATTAGATATGAAGAACAGAGAGTGTAAAACCCGGTGTCGACATATTTAGGCCTACTCTACCGAAACATACCACGGGGCCAGGCTTAAAGTTCCCATCCGACGAATGAATCACCAACTCCATTACCACATGCCCACAGCCAATATTCAGTAGCATGAGATTTGGGTGATGGAATATTTGGTAATTAGAAATTCCAAAAACCTGTTAACCTAGTTCCTGATGAAGAAAAATTTATTTCATCACCGTGGCTCGAAGCAGTGAATACTGTGTCAAGCCACAAAAATTGTCCAGAGTCTTTTTATCTTCGGTAACTATAAAACTGCTATTTCAACTATGAGGACTATTTCAATCTTTATCGCAGATATTGATGATAACTTTATTTCGCTACAAAATTTTAGCAATGTTTCATGATCTCAACCAAAAGAGCAAACTACAAAATATTAAAATTGTAGAGTGAAAACCAAAATCCAATTATGACTGAATTTGAAAATTCACACGAAATGATTGACTCTTAATAGTACTCTATATGGCTAGACTGCTTCGTTGGGTGCAGTGGAATTTTCCGTTAAATTCCAAAATATTGGCTGGGCACTACTTCTGTACTATCACCTCATATTATACATAGATAAAGCAAAAAGCACACAAAAAGTGCTAAAGATTTTCATACGGTATTAATTAACATCACGACCGCGGGATTTTTCTCTGCCTTTTACAGTTTGGTGAACGTGTAGGCAGGGACGATCATCGGCTTTGGTTGACTTCTTCAAACGTCACCAGAATAACGGCAGAAGGCGATTTCCTTATTTTTAAAAATAAATTTTAGGTACGTACGATATGCCATTCTGTCGAACTTCCCAAACGCGAAAATTGTCAAGTTGCAGGATCACTTTTCAGATTAATTCTGTTTCATTAAGAAAACACCTTTCAATCATTATCCCCATTCTGCCGTAATATTTTTCTTATTTCTAACCCTGATTTCGGCAGTCGGACAACAATTGTTTGCAGAAACGAAACAAGGCATTCAACTGATAAATAATAAAACACCTAGTCTCTAGAAGAAATTAAAAGATAAAAGAATTCTTAATCTTCCATTATCTAATAGATTTTTTATCTATATTGATACCTATCCATAACTTCCTTAGATTAAATTCTGAGAAAAGCATAATGTTTAGCTACACTGGATGGTACCTCGTACCCATTCGCCTCTCATTCTTGTCCAGGGCGCGGAAACACATAGCTTCCTTAAGCAGTTATGATAAAATATGCACAGACTTAAATCGTCTTCAAACGCAACAGGATAACACTAATGCCTGTTCTATGCAAAGCTGGGCGTAGCTATAAATTTAACTACATTTTCCTCTCAGCTAGTAAATTCATTTACATTTACATTAATTACAAGATCAGCTATTGTGTTGAACGAATTTAGAAACAAATATAACTCATTCAATCATCGTAACATCCGATTTCAGTAAATGTATTTATGCGTGTGTGGCTGAAGCTTTTATTTTATAGCGGCAGTATTAGAATGCAAAATGGACTTTTTGTTCAGTGAAAGGCACTACGAATTACATTGAACATTATTTTATAACAATTCTATTTAGTTAAGCAATTGCGAAAAAAAGACTTGTTAAAACACTCAGTTAAACCCGTCGTATTATACAGGCTTCGAAACTAGTAGATGATACATTTAAGAACGACACAAGAAAGATATATGTGGGCTGAATTCCGGGAGATATACTAATTTAAGAGCTGCATTATGCATTAAACAATGACCTATAAAAACATGTAACACAGGTAATTTCTCGAAGGAGATTGTGTTAATACCGTGATTATTCTGATCATAAATCAATAATCGTAAGGGGAATAAATGCAATGAAAAAAGATTGGAATGGACATACTAAAAGAAACTATGCACTTAACGTTGAGAAGTGTTTCTAAAACATTCTGAGCAGTCTTAACTGTTAACTTTGCTGATCCTTGAATATTGCATCTTTGGATATAACTGGGTATGTCTGATGGCGTAGAAAGATTGTGAATCTATTGAAATAAAATTAAACTGCGTTTATGTACTAGTAGAGTGTTATTTGCGAGAACTTGTTGAAACAAACTGAGTATCAATTATTACACGTTCTTTCCATTTGACACTACTACAACAACAAATCCGTAAAAAAATAAATAAGAATATAATAAATAAAACAACAACAGAGATCCTTAAAGTATAATGTCTGCCAAACAAACTGTTAAAAACACACAAAATAAGGTAGTTAAAAGGATTATTATAACAATAACGACCGTTGACTGACGATACTATCTTTAACTGTAGCATTTAAGATTTTTCTATAGATTGTATAAAAAAACACTAAGCTAGGGATTTTAATACCTTCTTTCGCATATCAACTTTTTACTATTTCAGAATGTTAATCAAGTAAACAGTAGCTACTTTTTCTTAGTTAATCGTAAACACTTGGGGCCCACCACGTCAAGAAAGCAATTCAGTTTATTTTACTCTCGTTCCATAGATCCCTGCTAAGGAATGACCTCTGTAATGTGGAACATGTAATGGTTAATACAGTTAATTATACCTTAAAAAATATACGCTAAAATTACTAATTGAATAACAGACACAATTAATTCTTTTCTATAATTCCTTGGATGGAGTAGAGATAGTTGCCAATGAATTAATCACATTTTTCTTTAATTACATCTTTTACTATCTAAAAACTGTTTTATACTTTTAGATAGTTTATTAAAGAGGTGTATCTAAGAATAATTAACTCCTCTTTGCACTAATTACAACGATGTTTGTGTTTTGTGCAAGTTATTTTTATTTCTTATACCGGAAGTGTGCATCTCTAAATTAGACGCAAACAAGTCAAAATGTTCTATTCGACTCACATGAGAGGATATAAATACTGACAAGTCACAGCAAAAATATTAAGCTTTTTAAAGAGTTGTCTGCAAGAAATTATTGGTTTTGCAGCATCCCAATAGCACTTTTCTTTGCTATGAAAACTTTTTTTATGCTGTGAAGAATTTCCCCCCCTACCCCCCCCCCCCCCACCCAACAAAAAAAATCCTACGACATGACTGAGTGAAGATAAGAGGATTACAATCGTTTCATTAATTCTAGACCTGCTGTTAGAAAAATTCTTATTACAAAGGTAGCATTATGTAACATCTTTACTACTAATGTGATATGTTATTTCCTGTTGAGTTTCTCATCTATTTGAACGACAAGGTATTTTAACTCTCAGTCTCCAAGATCGTGTTATTTTTATAATTTATTCTAACCTCTACGCCATTTAAAAATGACAGGCTGAATGGAGTGTTCTGGCTGCGAAGCTGCTTAGATAAATAGAATTGTTATAAAATAACGCTCAACGCAATTCCTCGTGGCTTGCGTCGTAGCAACAAGTTCCAGATTTCATCCTGATCCAGACTGCAATTCAACTTAACCACAAACTGAAACGATCACACGGCGTCAGTGAAAGCAAAGGAAGTTGAAAATAAACGTTAACAACTTACGTTAATCCGAGTAATATTAGTTTCAATCGTGGCCAGGGCGCATATATCGCTTTGTGACTTCAACAACATGGCGCTTCTGAAAGTAATTAAATTAATCCTTCCCTCTATTGTAACGACGAATACCAATATTTCTTCTCTAAATTCAAAGCTGCCGTAGCACGTACGATAATATGTTCACTGCATCGCGATTTAACGTGATACCATATTTCTTAGCTTGCTATAACAACGGTCAGAGAATATAACGAAATTATCTACATCGTGCACAAAAGCAAATAATAATTAATACGTAGATTTAAAAAAAAAACCTACTTTTCTTTGAGTGTCATGGCAACAATTTCTTCGCAGCTGTTTAACTAAATAAAACTGTTATTAGAAAACTAGCATAATCTCAATTATGTCGTAACTCCTCTGGCCGTTAGTTCGGCAGCGAAGGCCGGGAGCATGACGTCATGGTCTGACAGTCACCACGACACAATGAACAAACTTAGCCTTTTATTCGTATTGATGTAATTTGTGTATGCATTTTTTTTTAGTATGTGTTATCAAAATTTAATTTTAGTGAGATTACAACTAAACCAGATTTCTACTTCACTGGGCACTTGGTTTTCACTTAATTTCGAATTATTGTTCCTTTTTTTAACAGTCAGGTTAGTGTCATCTTTCGGTCAAAAATACGAGGGTGAATCAAATATAAACAAGACTTTCGGCCGTTCGGGCGCAATAGTGGTGGGAGAACGTTCCCGCTTCGTTTGGCGATAGGTAGGTTTGTCAGGAGTGGGGGAAGACCGTTAGCCCCCCCCCCCGACTCGCTCAGTGCCAACCGTCACGATGTCGGAGCAAGAGGTACACTCGTCGATTGCGCAACGTGTTATAATCAAGTTTCTCGCTGCAGAAGGCGTAAAACCGGCAGAAATCTTGAGGAGATTGACTGCCCAGTTCGGGAAAGAGACACTGTCGCGAGCCAGAGTGTTTGCATGGCATAAACAGTTTGTGGATGGTCGTCATCATGTTGAAAATGAGAGCCATAATCGCAGACCCCGCACCAGCATTACAGAGAACAACATCAGCTGTGTTAGACGGCTTATTGAAGATGACAAGCGTCTTACCACTTCTGAAATTGCAAGTAAGGTCGGAATAAGTTATGGGAGCACTTACTCCATACTCACAGAGGAGCTTGGGTACCGTAAGGTGTGCGCCAGGTGGGTTCCTCGCCTTCTCACAGCAGAACAGAAATTGAATCGACTTCAGGTGTGTGAGCGTCTTCTGGCACGATTTCGGGAAGAAGGGGACCCATTTCTGACTCACATCATCACCTGTGATGAAACTTGGGTGCACCACTACACCCCTGAGTCCAAACAAGCGAGTATGGAGTGGAGAAAAAAAGGAAACCTGGACCAGTGAAAGCCAAGTCACGACTATCGGCTGGCAAGGTTTTGGCTACGGTTTTTTTTTGACCAGCGTGGTTTGCTGCACCTCGATTTTTTGCATGAGCGCAGGACAATCAATGCGGCCTACTACTGCGACATTTTGAGTGAGGTCCGACTTGCATATCGCCGCAAAAGACGAGACCTACCGATGAGGAAAGTGGTTATTCTCCATGACAATGCTCGCCCCCACACAGCAGCCTTAACCAGGGAAAAATTGGAGAAACTGGGGTGGGAGACACTGGACCACCCTCCTTACAGTCCAGACCTGTCACCCTGTGACTTTCATGTGTTTGGTCCTCTCAAGGAAGCTTTGGGAGGCCAAAAATTCAACAGTGATGCTGAGGTGGAAGCCTACGTGCGCAATTGGCTGCAGACACGACCTGCATCTTTCTACATGGAAGGAATTGGGAAGCTGCCTATCCGCTGGGAAAAATGTGTTTCTAAAGCAGGAGATTACGTAGAAAAATAAGATATGTACTTTTTTGCACTTAAAATAAAAATAATATTTTTAAAAATAAAGTCTTGTTTATATTTGATTCACCCTCGTATATTTGTATACCAATATAATCCTCCTTCGCGTAACGCAACTTGTGGAATTTTGTTTCATATGGTTTTAGACATTAGTCGCCTACTCGATTCTTCCATCTAGGAACGTGTGGGTCATTGATATCTTACTCCGATGACTATAAATCAGCGGTGGCGCTAATACAGATGTACTTTAGTGCCTCCTCCCTGACGTCTGTTTTTATGGGCCGTTAAACCTCCCCGCGGGGTCCCGGTTTTACTGCGTGGTCGGTACCGAACTCGCTAACAAGAAATATTAAATCAGACACCTCCCACGGGTGACTAATTTTCTTAAATTTAGTTTTGCTCGAAGAGAACAGCGGTTCCTAACGATAAACGACTGCAGAGGGATAACTCAGGATCTAATCAAGGACTACTAAACGTTATTTGACTGCAGCGCTAACGAATATTTTAATGTAAGTTGATCAGGTACACCATCAGTAACAAGAGGTTGAAAATTTCATAACGATATTCTTGGGTTTTTTTGGTCAACAATCCAAACAATGGAAAAGGAAAGTATCTATTTAAATTGTTAATTGTGCAGTAAAATATCAGTTAGACATTTATAGTCCTTTACGTATTACGCTAAGTTTATCGGAATTACACCTTGTTTTCTTCATTTAATTTTCTCTGTAATTGGACCGAATTATAAATCCATTACTGGCAATTGTGGTGAGGATTTATACCTTGCCAATGAGAGACAATTTACGTGAAAGCTCAGGAATGTTCTAGCAAACGCGACCGCGTCAACAAAAATAAATTATTTAGTAGAAATTTTTTTAAAAAGAAATCCAGTTTAATGTTAAATACTAGAGACAAGAAAAGACCACCAATACGATATACTCTGGCAACGAATAATAATTTGCACCTTTGGATAATTTGTAACACACATCATCTTTAAACTGTTTTGTTCTAATTGTTCTGTTTATATAAACATATGCACCTTAAACGACATCGTGTCTAGTGCAGTGCTCCTCAATAAATATTTACCGAAAACTTTGAAAGAATTTAAAAATAAAAATTAAATTTGTAGAGGGCAAATGTAGGTGGGTGCAGGATAGGGGGAAGATGGGTGAGTAGCGAATTGCCACCGGAGCCTGTGCTCCATTGCAATTAAAAAATTAAATTAAATTAAATATGTATATGAAACCAGTTATTCAGCATCTCGTCAATTCTGGTAAGTTTTCCGCAATGTTTTCATATTTAGTCCTTTCTCTCATAATAAAACTTGTTCACGACACTTATTTGAAATCATTTCTCAGCGCAGAAACAAACTTTACTAGGCATGAATCTCGCTTAGGGAAAATTTAAAACCAATGTAAACACCATAGTAACCTGAAGATGGATCCACAGAGTCAAAAATACAATGTATAATACAATAAAATTTGTATTCTAGTGACTGAAGGCTGTTTCTCATTCTACCTTTTGTCTAATCTCAATATTTATTCCGTCCTCATTATCTTCACACAGAATGGCAAGTACATAGACGTTTTTCCTAGGAAGTCACAGTACATAAGGCGGGTTCATTATGTTCGCATAGAATAGC
>JARYHS010008064.1:0-31525 GCA_031002005.1 Vandiemenella viatica
ATCTGCGTCTATTTGCCCCCCTCCCCACTCGTATTTATAAATAAATTTTAATAACATGGTAATTTTTAAAAAGAAAAGTGTGTTTCTTGTAGTTTTTTAAAAGGAATGACACCTTACATCCACTGAATTAGAAAATTGAATTAAGCAAATCATTACAGGGAAGTTTTCTGAAGGTAGAAGTAATAAAACATTTCAAATTCATAATGAAAGCTTGAATACCTGCAAATGCATTAACTGAATCACAGAATACAAAGCACCTAAAAGAGTATTAATTGAAATATGAATATTGTTTATACCAAAATCAAGTATTTTTTATGATTTCAGTGACCTCAAAATACTATGAATCAGGAAGCAATGCCATGAGACAATATTAATATGGAAAGTAAAGATAAAATAAATTCATAATTAATCAAGGTTGATGTTTATGTTATGTATGTGTATTTTTACTGCAATGCAACCCTCCTGCCTTCAACTTTGGATTTAAGTGATGTGTTTACTTTATCTTTCCTTCCATATTGATACTACTACATACAACCTCATAGCTTCCTACTCCATAATTGTTTCAGGTTACTGATATAATACAAAAACTTTTTGTTTCTCCTTAGAACTATACAAAGCACCAATGTTTGGAAAAATTTTCGTGCTGCAAATAATCACAAGCAATTAGTTTGTAGATGAGTGAGAAACTGCAGTAAACACATACTTACAAATAGTAAATCATTTTTTAGCCACTAAACAAAATTACATATTTTTTTAATATACCTTGCAATTTTTTTATCTTCTTCAAACTAAAAATTATTTTAGGTGGACTAATAGGAGTCACAGTAGAACACACTGACCCATCTGTTCAGCAATCTCTAAGATAGATGTTCCCAAGGTTTTTCTATTCATGTCCCCATTCCATCAAAAGAAAAGCTCACACGTCCCCCTCCTTCGTCCCTCCATATTCAGGGTAGTTGTTTCAGGAAAGAATATAGAATGCCATGAAACAGCTGCTGAGGTTGCTGATGTTGTCAGAATTGGAATTGGCTGCCATTGGATTATTTATTAATTAATTAAATTAAATTGCAATGGAGCGCACGCTCCGGTGACAATTTCCCTAAACACCCTTCTTCCCCCTTTTCTGCACCCACCTACATTTGCCCTTTACAAATTTTAACTTTAAATTTTTTCAACATTTTTGGCAAATTATTTATTCATCATCTCTCTCAGTTACTGAAGTGAACAATTTACATGTAATTATTCAACCTGATTGTGTAAAGATTGATGGTCAGCCTTGCGTATGAACTAGGACACTGGATGCAGGTCAGCTAATTTAACTGATGTGTTGTTGTGCACTTAGCATATCCAGTAATACTAGTATGAGGGAAGTAGATAATTATAGCTGAGAGCATACTACAAGTTTTACAGCATATTACATTGCAGGGGAAGAAACTATTATGGAGGTTTGAAAGATATTCTTAGGGTTTGATGGTCTGCTGGGGAATAGGAGCAGTTGAAAATATTTTGGAAAGAAATTCAGATAAGGAATGTAGAAGTCATACTGTGAGGAAATATTTAGTTAATTATTTTCTTTTTTCCTTGTCTTCTGTAATCTTGATCGAATGTGAGACATTTTATCTTCAACACTGAAAAGAGATGATTTCATTCATAGTCTCTTCAAAATTTGGAAAATGAAGAGTTCCTGACATTTTATGACAAAACTTAAGTTAATAGACAAACAGTATACAAATACAATTCAGCTCCTAAGTTAGCTTACAATTGATATACCATATTTCTTACCACAATTTTCTATGTAGCTCTTGAAAATCTGTGAGCTTTCTTAGTACCACCCAGCCTGTGGAAACAGCATCATTATCAGATTCATCTTCCATCACATGGACTACCAGCACAAACTGTGGGCATTCACGATCATCTGAAAGCTGAAGAGCAAATCTTATTAATAACTATAATGCAACAAAAGCTCAACATTGTCAGTGACAATACTGGAGGTATAATACAGGAATCTTATCTAAGCTACAGTATAGATTATGGTGTCTATTCAACCTAACGTTTTGCACTTTTGTTAGATTTACAAGATACATTTAATTTTTTAAGTGCTCATTTATCCAGAAGGCAGTCTACTAAAATCAAACATCTACTTTATCTGCAAAAATTAAGAAATAATAATTGAAGTGTTTGAAATTGTCTCCATATAAATAAACTTATAAATTAGTTCTTATTTATTGTTAAAATACGATATCAACAGCACAGCTGTTAACTGCATATACAATAGACATACAACATACAGAAAATTTACATGAAATAGATTGAGTAAAATATATTTGGTTTTGTCATGTGAACATAGAGAAAAAGAGTGACACTTTCAAGAATTAATCTAGCATTATCTGATAAATAAAGTAGATAACCCTGATCAGGTGCAGCACACAGTGGTAAGGAGAGATGAAGCTGGGGGCGAAGTGATACTATCACTCTACAGAAAACTGGGTAAGGCCAATGAGGCTAGGGCATCATGACAATCAGGATCTTTAGATGACAGACTTCTACATCTACATCTACATCTATACTCTGCAAATCACAAATACTGTGGGTGGCAGAGGGTGCTAAGCACCAATCCTAATTCTGCGCATTCCAATCCCGAACAGATCGAGGAAAGAAGGAATACATAAATGAATCAGTACGGCATCTTATTTCTCTAATCTTATCCCTCCTGTCATTGCGACCTAAATAGGTTGGCGGAAGAAGTATTTCGTTGCACTCGTAACTTAAAGATTTTCGCATATTCTCCAGCAAAGTCAAACGAAAACGACGTCGTCTGTCCGCCAAACAATCCCAGCCCAACCCACGAATTAGCTCTGTGACACTTACGTAAGGACTGTAACTAGCAGTCACGAATCGAGCGGCTCTTCTCTGTACTCTCTCTAATGTGTCAATCAATCCCTTGCGATACGGATCCCAAATTCCACAACAGTATTCCAAATGCAGACGCACTAGTGTTTTGTACGCTATTTCCTTTGTATGAGCATTACAACTTCTCAAAATACGTCCTATGAATCGTAGTTTGGAATTAGCTTTTCCTACAACGGAAGTTATGTGCAAGTCCCATTTCATGTTGCTTTGTACTGTTACGCCTAGATACTTCAGGGAATCTACAGTGTCAACAACTGAATTGTTAACTTTGTACTCCAGAGCAAGCGGGGTCTTTTTATTACTTATGTGCATTGCCTTGCACTTTTTACAGTTAAGTGTAAGCTGCCATTCACGGCACCATTCCGAAATAACATCCAGATCGCGCTGAATTTCTAAGCAATCGTCGGAGCACCTCACTTCCCTATAAATAAGTCCATCATCAGCAAAAAATCGCATCCTTCAATTAACATTGTCACCGAGATCGTTTATAAAAATTAAGAAAAGAAGTGGTCCTATTACACTTCCTTGAGGAACGCCCGAAGTAACATCTAGTTTAGAAGAGGCTTCCCCGTCTACAACGACATACTGTGACCGACCAGTTAGAAAATCGCGTATCCATTCGCAAATCTGATCAGATATACCGTACGCTCGGATCTTCGCTAAGAGTCAGTTGTGTGGTACAGAGTCAAAAGCTTTCTGAAAATCCAAGAAAATAGCATCAACTTGTGACCCCGCATCAATAACTTTCATTACATCATGCGAAAATAGAGCCAGTTGCGTTTCACATGATCGGTTCTTCCGAAATCCGTGTTGGTATGCTGTAAATAGCTCGTTTTCATCTAGAAACTTCATAACGTTAGAGCATATGACATGCTCCAGAATTCTACTGCAAACAGATGTTAGCGATATCGGACAATAATTCCTAGGATCTCTCCGATCTCCTTTCTTGAAAACGGGAATCACCTGCACAATTTTCCAGTCAGAAGGTACTTTTCTTTACTCTAAAGATTTATGAAATATATCTGACAGAAATGGTTCTATTTCTTCTGCGTATTCCGAAAATACTCTTACTGGTACACCATCGGGACCCGGCGCTTTCCCCCACTTCCGGAGCTTTAATTGCTTTATGATACCTACACTATCAATTTGTACTGGATCCATTTCAAATTCAACACGCCGTGGAAAAACGGGAATGTTTTCCATGTTTTCGTCAGTGAAGGAATTTTTAAATTCGGCGTTAAATACGGTAGCCTTGTCGCGACTGTCATCAACTTCCCGACCGTCTTTTAGTAGAACTGGCATATTGTTGTCACAACCACCTATTTTTTTTTACATACAACCAAAATTTCTTTGGATTTTCAATGAGGCTCTTGGAAAGTGAGTTGCATCGAAAGTCATTGAAGGCTTCGCGCATCGCATTCTTGACCTGTCCTCTTGTCTCAGCTAGTTTTTCTAAATCACTCCTATACATCGTCCTTCTTGAGCGTGCATGAATCTTCCTTTGCTTTTTAAGTAATCTTATGACTTCACGCGTATACCACGGGGGATCGTTCCCGTCCCTGATTGTCCTTTTCGGTATATGTAAGTCCATACCTTCCCTGACTATATTTATGAATCGAAGCCACATCTCTTCAACCGAGCCTCTTCCTTCTACAAAGGTAATGTATTTATCTCTCAAAAACGTTCTTGAACTCCCCTTTGGGGCCTTTTCGAACCTGTAAACGACCCTTTCTTTTTTCTTTTTGCGCTCGACTGTTAATTTTACTGTAGCAATTACAGCTTTATGATCACTTTTTCCCGTGGTGGTAGAAATGTCCGTAAATAATTCAGGCCTATTTGTAACGAGAATATCTAAAATGTTTTCGTTTTCGTTGTCGCACCGCGTTGGTTCAGTGACGAGCTGCTCAAGATTAAGATCTGAGAAAAGGTTGAGAATAATCTCATCGGATATTTTATCCCTGCCACCAGTAATGTGGGCATAATTACCCCAGTCAATATATGGCAAGTTGAAGTCGCCTCCTAGTATTATTCCATGATCCGGAAATTGACGAGCTATATTACTTACGTTATTTCTTAAGGCCTCAGCAACACCTACATCTGCATCTGGTGGACGATAGAAAGACCATATTACAAGTTTTGTCCTTGCTACTTTTAGTCTAATCCATAGGATTTCACAGACCGTATCAATATTTATTTCGTTACACGACAGGTGTTTACGAACAGCTATAAATACACCACCTCCATTAGAATGTAACCTATCCTTATGGGAAACATTCATGCTATGATTAAAAATTTCTGCTGAACTTATATCCGGTTTATCCAACTTTCAGTACCTAATACTATATCAGCTTCTGTGCTACTAATAATGCTTTCAAGCTCAGGCTGCTTATTACAAACACTTCTACAGTTTATAACAAGTACTTTTAACGCTCGAGATTGATTTTTGCTACTCCTAACATATGGTGCCGAATTTAATTGGGCTGCCCGTGACTGTAATCCCAGTTTCGGGTCTTCCTCCCTCAGTCTAAAAAATCCCCCAATGCACTCCACACGGCCCCTGCCACCCGTGTAGCCGATTCACGTGTGTAGTGCACACCTGATCTATCCAAGGGAACCCTACACGATTCGACCCCAGGGCGAAGATCAAGGAATCTGCAGCCATGATTATCGCAGAAACGACGCAGTCTCTGGTTTAGACCCTCGACTCGGCTCTGAACCAGAGGTCCACAGTCAGTTCTATCGACAATACTGCAGATGGTTAGCTCAGCCGAAATCTTGCGGTCATCAACCACAGAGCTCACCGAATGAGCAAGCCGCCGGAAGGAAGAGAGGATACCCTCCGACCCAAGGCAGCAAGCATCATTGGTGCCGACATGAGCTACAATTCGCAGCTGGCTACACCTCGTCCGCTCAATGGCATCCGGGATGGCCTGTTCCACATCATGGATCAGACCGCCCGGAATGCACAAAGAATGGACATTGGACTTCATCCCAGACCTGTTTGCCATGTCCCTAAGGGGCTCAATGAAACGCCTAACGTTGGAGCTACCAATCACCAGAATCCCCTTCTGTGATCGCCCAGACCTAGCGGGCGGGGGGGCTGGCAACTCGCTGATTGACGATTGTGGATCTGAATCAGATCCAGACAACACATCAAACCTATTGGACAGTGGTACAGGCTTGCCCTCCTGGGATTCAGACCTGTACTCCTGCCCCCCCATGCAGTGTCGACGTCTGGAAACCACGCGCCAGACACCATCAGGTGACTGCCGCACAGGCCCCGAAGTCTCAGCCTGGACTGCAGGTACGATTTTTGGCAGGGGAGAACCTGTGACAACACCTGCTTCGTCAGGGTCACCCCTTCCACATCTGCTGCAGTCACCTACGGCAGCTTCCAGCCTCGTAACTTTAGTTAGCAAAGCTGCAACCTGAGCGCGAAGATCAGCCACCTCAACCCGCGTCTGCACATATTACTTTTAAAGCAAAAACTACGGAGAGGATAAAAGTTGAACTAACTGAGTAATCCAAATTAACTGTTCACACTTTACTACAACCGCTACACGACCTAAAGAGAACCTCCTGAGGAATTGAATTTAGACCAGACGACTGCACTTAGTAGTTAATAGGACGTACTGATGAACGGTGTTAGCCAACCAATGTACTAAATAAAAAACAAATAAGCTCTATATACTTCCCTATAGAAAAAAGCAAATAAATGCGATCACGATTGGAGCACACTGTTATAATTCAATTAACGCAAATAAATCTAACGCTACCACAACACTTTAAATTATGTAAACAGATGGCGACACTCGTCACAAACGGTTGCTGGGGACCAACTAGCTACTGCTCAGCGACGACGGAGGATATTCAAAGATAAAATCTACCTACAACACTTTAAAATAAAATACTCAGAAAAGGCGGCACTTGACTCGATGGTTGCTGGACTCAACTAGCCCCTCCTCTGCGACGACAGAAGATATTCAAAGATAAAATCTAACTACAACACTTTAAAATAAAATTCTCAGAAAAGGCGGCACTTGACTCGACGGTTGCTGGACTCAACTAGCACCTCCTCTGTGACGACAGAAGATATTCAAAGATAAAGTCTTCCTACAACACTTCAAAATAAAATACACAGAAAATGCGGCACTTGACTCGACGGTTGCTGGAACTCAACTAGCCCCTCCTCTGCGCATTTATCAAAGAAAATGTTGTCAGAATCGGATCACCAATTGATATGAAACTTTTTTATGAGTAATTCTGGGGGACCCTGACAGTTCATATTAAGCACTGACTCAATTAATGAGAAAATTATTAATTTCAAATAGGTTGATAACTTAAATATGTTAAATACAATCCATATAAAGGAAATATAAATTATACCACCAAACACCAAACTTGAAGGTAAGAGGACAGCAGCAACAACAAAATTAATTCACAAACAGAAAAAAAAACACATGCCCTTTTCAAAAAAAAAAAAAATATATATATGTGACAGCTTGCGCAAGTACCTACAGTCAACACACATTACATGTACGATGCAACTGACCATTGGATACCACTTCCCAATCCAAACAGATGGGAATCGGTCTACCAACACATTCTGGAAACAATACATCCCCTGAGCTCAAATAATACCAGTTTTCCTCACTTGTTATCATTTTTAGAAAATGAAAAAAAAACCTCTTTTACAAATCTCTTTTTTCCTTAATTTTGATGAGTTTTCTGGTGATTCAGTTGATAAAGTTCATGCTTTTAAGATTTTGGTGTTCAGTCCCAGGTTCAAATCCCAGTGAAGCCATGAATTTTTGATCACATGAATGACACCAGGACGTTCGGTGGTATGGATTCCATGCTAAACTGTAGGTCTAGCAATGACGGAAGTCTAATGTAATGCACCGCAAATCTAAACTCTGTCACGCAGGTGGCTGAACAATCCTACAGGATCTCCTGGCTAACAATGCCATACTTATTTACTTGCTTTAATGTAAAGAAACAGTTTCCTAGGCGTGCAAAAAACCTTACAGTGGTATTACATTGGTAATGAAAGCAGGTTAGTAAAAGTAAACAAAATGTAAGTAAATCAAGTTGGGACAATGCAATACCATAATGACTGTGAAGAGACCTAATAATCATTGTAACAAAAGCTCTAAACTTCCAGACAATATTAAAAGCAGATTAGTAAGTTATAAGTACAACAATAGAAGGTTTCATTTTAAGTTTTAAGAGACACTAGTACAATGATGTCAGGAAAGGTGAAAATAAGATAGTAAAAGTAGGGAAGAGAAAGAACTAATATCATTTTTAACAGAAGGATAAAGATTTTGAAAGTTATTAATGATTTTGCATGGTGACCGTAGCACGATATGAAAAGGAACGAGTGTGATTTTCTTAATACAGTGCAGAGTAGAGTGAAATATCATTTGAATAAGTTAAAGAATAAGATGAGTAGATCAAATGATTGTAGAAATAAGTACTTTAATTGAAATTTAGATCAGAAATGTGCAGAACAAGAAGGTAGTTCCTTCATTAACAAACAAACTCATTTAAATTTCTTTAATTCAACACTAAATTGGGAAGCATTGTAAATTAGCATATAGAATAGAAAAGAAAACATTACACTTGAGTAATTTTAAGACGATAAAATGTAGATTTGTAATTTAAATGTCCCTAGAGAAAGACTCATGTAAATTGTTTACTGTTAATTTTTTTTAACTGCTTAACGTCTTCTATAACAACTAGGTCTTTAGAGATGGGAAAGGATGGGGGGCAAGGAATGGGAAGGAATTCGGCCATGGCCTTTTGAAGGAAGCATCCCGGCATTCATCTGAAGTGATTTGGGGAAACCATGGAAAACCCAAATCTGGATGCCTGGATGGGGATTCGAACCGCCATCCTCCCGAATGCGAGGCCAGAACGCTAGCCGTTACACCACCACGCTCGGTTTTTAATCTGCAATTTAATATGAATAAACTACTGTAATCCACAAAACTGGAATGAAATCAGATAGGGAAGGATGCAAGAAACAAAGTAGTATGAATAAAAGTACCAACTATGAATAATAATTAAGAAAGAAAGATGAAATTGGAAGTTCACAACATGTGTTGACTTCCAAGACTAATCGCGGCAAAAGGATGTCTTATTTGGGGAAAGTCATTAAGGGAGAAAATGTTTTAAAAAGCTCATATTTATAAACTAGTAAAGTTTCAGAGCAATTTATAAGAAATTCAATCTTGCAATATTTTAGCATGTTACCACAAGAGACACCGACGGAGTGAAAGTAAAGAAGGAATGTTTAAATAAGCACATGTTTGGAAGATTTAAAAGGGTCTAAATACTTATAATAATTTATAAGATAATTTAGTAAAGTCAAGAAGTTTTAAATATTTGGTAGAAAGGAAAATAAAGAAATTCAGATAGACGTTTGGACTCATTCCGAGCAAAGTCGATAAAAGCAGGAGGATCTTATGTTTCATTGCTCAGTACAAGGCTGATCTTAGCATGGAGGGATACAATGATGAACAAGTTGTGGATGCAACGGTAACAGTTTCTGGAACCATTGGGTACTGGTTAAATTTTGGAAGATGGGAATAAAAGTGGCTTATTAATAACTACGACTTTCATTTCAAGAAATTTTAGTAGCCTGAAGTTAAATTAACCATGATAGTAATTTGAAGAGTGGTTTTAAGCAACCTATGCTTGGTTGTGCCGTGAGATTGTTGTCATCAGTGGATCCTGCTATCTTTTAGTGTAATCAAAGCCAATTCAAACAATTGACTTTGTGACATATCAAAAACCATGAACTAAAACTCCAGAATACAATCAAATCTTCTAACAACTTTTGTTTTAATTCTGAACTAGTGAACCCCAGTGACCTAATGTGCATTCCTTGTAACTATTAATTCTTATGAATGTGGCAACCAATCTAAGTGACTCGAATCTAGCTATACTACGTACAAGAAACGGTGAGGTGTTATTTCAGTTACAGATACTAACACAGTCAGAGTTAGAAGCTAAGCCATGCTAAATAATTAATCCCCACAAGCAGTTAAGTTTCTATACCACAACTATAGAATTTATCATAAAAACATTTGAAACAGAATTCAAGCCTGTATAACACACATTTTATGAATGTGACTTCTTTAAATATATATATATATATATATATAGGGAAATGAGCCACCACTTACCTTTAGATGATGGATGTGGGGCGCGAACACACAGAAAAGACACAAACACAAATAATAAAGAAATTTTCGGGGAAAAAACCCTTCGTCAACAAGAAAACATTATGGGAGGTGGGTGCAGCCGGAGATTGCCAAACAGAAAGACCGCCGGTCGAGAAAATGGTGGGGGAATTTACCTCTTCCTTCCGACTCAATACAGGTTACCATTGACGTCACGTCCTTGTATACAAACATTCCACACTGGCATGGCCTCAGGGCCATGGAACACTTTCTGGACCAGCGCCCTCCCAACAGCCTTCCTATGACATCCTTCCTCATCAAATTAGCCCACCTTATCCTTAATAATAACTACTTCTCCTTCGAAGGCAACATCTATCGCCAAACCTGCGGAACAGCCATGGGTACCTGCATGGCCCCCTCTTATGCTAATCTGTTCATGGGCCGGCTGGAACAGACATTTCTGGAGGAATTCCCTCTCAAACCCCTCATTTGGCTTCGTTTCATTGATGACATATTTATGATTTGGACGCATGGAGAAAATGAACTGCTAAATTTCCTGAACCATCTCAATAACTTTAGCATGCTGAAATTCACTTGGTCCTACTCCCACACCCAGGCCATATTCTTGGATGTGGATTTGTCCCTATCCAATGGCTATCTCAACTCTTCAGTTCACATCAAACCAACCAATCTTCAACTGTATCTCCATTTCGACAGTTGCCACCCATACCATACCAAACATTCACTCCCCTACAGTCTTGGCATTCGAGGTAGTCGCATATGCTCTAACCAACAGTCCCTCATGGATTATTCAAACAGTATTTCAGAAGCATTAATATCTCGCAACTACCCTCCAGCTTTGGTTAACAAACAGCTTTCATGTGCTACATCACAACTGAATCAGCCAATCAATCATCCCAGACCCGCAAAAACCAACCACAATCCAGTCTTGGTCACACAGTACTACCCAGGCCTCGAATCCATCAACAGAATCCTCCGACAGGGCTATGATTTCTTACAAACATGCCCTGAAATGTAAAATCCTCCCTGCCCCTCCTAGAACTTGTTTCAGCAGACCTCCTAACCTCAGCGAACTTCTAGTCCACAAACACAGTCTTCCTCTTCCTAACAGTCAACCCCAAGGCTCTTTCCCATATAATAGACCATGCTGCAAGATGTGTGACATACACCATGCTTCCACCACTTTCATCAACCCAGTCACAGGGGAAAGCTTCCCTATCATAGGACACGCCACCTGTGAAACCACGCATGTAATATACCAGTTAACATGCAACCACTGCCTGGCTTCATATATAGGTTTGACCACAAATGCACTCTCCATATGAATGAATGGCCACCGTCAAACGGTGTTCACACAGAACCCAAAGCACCCAGTTGCTGCCCATGCCATAACCCACGACTTGAATAATTTCAACTCTTGTTACACAGTCCGTGCTATCAGAGTTCTCCCTAATAGCAGCAGTTTCTCAGAACTCAGAAGGTGGGAACTTGCCTACCAGTACAAACTTGGCACAAGGCAACCACCTGGTCTCAACTTAAGATAATACCTGGTCATTATTATTAGTAGTACATATGTTTAACCTTTTTTTATTCCTCTCCTTTCCATTACCTATACTGAACCACCACTAACCTGAGGTGATGTTTACTTCATAAATATTATTATTATTATATTTTTTTTATTTGTATAATATTTTATATTTTTTTTTTTCAATATATATTATATTTTGATCTTCCCACCAATCAGAAATTAGTTTGGATATTTATTTTTGATCGGGTATCAGCTCTGATTCACTGCCCCTCTACTTTTCCAATGTTTGAATTTACCCCCACCATTTTCTCGACCAGCGGTCTTTCTGTGAGGCAATCTCCGGCTGCACCCACCTCCCATAATGTTCTCTTGTTGATGAAGGGTTTTTTTCCCGAAAATTTCTTTATTATTTGTGTTTGTGTCTTTTCTGTGTGTTCGCGCCCCACATCCATCATCTAAAGGTAAGTGGTGGCTCATTTCCCTATATTAATTTGATTCCTTTCCGCTACTTAGCGTCTTTTTGTTATTATATATATATATATGTGTGTGTGTGTGTGTGTGTGTGTGTGTGTGTGTGTGTGTGTGTGTGTGAAAACAATTTGAAATGTCACTTTTTATATTAATTTTGAAGTAAATAAAGCATACACATCTCTGAAATATTGATACTAAACAACTAAACGAATTTTTATAGCACATTGCAAGGAGATATTTATCACTGCTTTTATAATAAAACTAGTACATTTATCAACCTTCTAGTAAAAATTTTAAGTTGATGATAAAAATGAATAGCACAAGGCTGACAGAAAGATGAACATTGTTTTCAGGACTGACCTTGACAGTGGGCCCCATAGTAGTCCCAAGTTTTTTAAAAAAATATATCATTGGCACTGTGGGAAACCAAACTCTGACTTCCCATGCCACAAGCTGGACCACTACCATGAAGCCATGCTGCCTCCGTAACAATAACAATAAAATGGTATTTAATTTGACAATCAATTTGAAATTAATTCTTTTCTCACAAATGGAGACACATAACAACAAACTGCTCCCACATGAGGTAAACGTCATCCGACCGACTCATAAGAAAATTTTCAGTTCAACTGGTGACCTGGTCCTGGTGACCTCCCCATCTCCTAATTCACGACTCAATTAATAGAAATCAGGTGAAATTTTACATTTTCTATACTAATGAATACTAATTTATTTCGAAATACACCCAAAACTCAACGCGATGCGATGTTAATGTATGGCAGGCTTCTCTGTCAAACTGATAAAGTGAAAACTGAATTAAATCGATCACGACTGGATGACGGTTACATGCTCCCTAGCTTAGCTTATCTCAATGTTACGTGCCCGTTGGGTCATAATTCTGTATATACCTCTGAAAAAGTTAAGAAAAATAAGACACTTTTAGTCACTCGACTGAAACCATCTTGATAAAGATTTTTACCTCATACAAAGACTTTAGCATTACTTTGAATTGTGGAAAATAAAAACTCTCAAAGATCACTTTCATTTTTTTGCTGGCCATCACATATTTGCATTATATTACTATACAGTAATATTTTTGGATTGTGGAAAAGGGGGAGGGGCACAAGATCATCAGAACTTTCATGACACAAAACATCAAATGGTATATTCAAGAAAAAAAAGAGAATACCTCTGCTGACTGTACCACTGCTCGCCATCTTCCCAGGTGCTCTCCCCAAGCCTCTGTGCGGGAGAGATGTGCTTCCAACTGGCGCCTCTCACCCTGAAGGCTTTCCACCTCTGTTTCTAAATTAGCTAATACCTTCGACTCAGGCTTCAGTGATGATCGCAGGGCCTCCAGAGCCTGAATAATAATAATTAATATTACCCACATTATCAAAGAAAGTATAATATTGAACATCAAAAATACTGCCAGACGCATAGTTTATCAGTAGGGCTCGGATTTTTAAAAAAGCATATGTGCATATGCAAATGAATATTTTGGGGGTTAGCACATATTCTAAGGATATGTGCATATTTCAGCATTTATTTCATCTCATAACCGAATATCCAATACTTCTGAAGGAACTGAAAAGCCTCTGTAAGTTGGACATCCTTGGGCAGCACAATAAGTCTGTCAAATTCTTGGAGTAAACAGGATTTTCTTATATTGGCATTCACATGTAGAGCACTTTCTACCCGATTCAAACTCATACAGTTACATTTTTGGAGGTGCTGTAAATGGCAGATTTGTGTGGTGGTAACCTTCTCTACTGCCCTGAGTGGCAACATTCACAGGGCGGAGGGGGCGGGGGGGGGGGGGGGGGGGGAGGGGGGCAGCAAAATCAAAGAACCTATACTGCCTCAAGTGGCAATTTCTTGTTTCAAGAGACGACAAGTATTTGCCCCCACTGGGAATATTCGACAACTACCGGGAAGGCCAGCGGTTTTCTTTTCCCAAATATTCCCCTAATTGCAGCACACACCAGTTTTCCTGGGAATAGATTCATGGCTTCCAAACCTCAGGGTTCTCTACTTTTAAAGGCACGTGTACATTCCTTTCCAAAAGCATTAGCCTCTCAAAGTTTGTGTCGACAGGAGTGTTTGTGTGCTAAGAATAGTTTTGTTTAATCTGACTGTAAAATTTTTTAATTAAGCAATGGATTTCAGGCGACAGGGACCATTCTAGTGACGGTGAAGTTGTGTACTGTCAACTATGTGAGAAGAATATAAAATGCAAGAAAAAATTTCAACTTGAACAGCATTCTAAAACCGCTGTACATCTCAGGTCAAAAGAAAAGAGTAGGAAAACACAAAAGATACTTTTAACTCAGATATCACAGTCTGAAATTAATACATTCTCTGCTGACATCTGTAAGGCTTTTGTATGCAGCAACATCCCGCTGCATAAATTGAATAATCCAGATCTAAGAGCATTTCTTCAAAAGTATTGTGTTAATCAAAGGATATTGGATGAATCCACCATTAGGAAAAATTATTTGCTTTCTCTATAAGCTTCTGTCCTGGATTCAATTCAGTCTGACATAGGAGGGAACTGTGTCTGGATATTGGTAGATGAAACAACCGATTCATGTGGCTGATACGTAGTGAACTTTATAGTGGGCAAATTATGTCAAGAAGAAGCCGGAAAACCTTATTTACTTTCAACCAAAATGTTAGAGAAAACCAACCACAGTTTAGATGCAAGATTTGTAAACGATTCCCTGCGACTTCTGTGGCCTACTGAATCAGAGGGTGATTGTTACAAGGTGTGTATTTTAATCACAGACGCAGCTTCATATATGTTAAAAGTTGGTCAGTCGCTTCAAGTATTTTTTCCCAATCTTATCCATGTTACATGTTTGGCGCATGGATTACATCACATTGGAGAAGAGATACGTTCTCTATTTCCTTCAGTTAACAAAGTAATTTCAAGTGGCAAAAAGTGTTCCTAAAAGCACCAGCTCGTGTACAGTTTTATAAGGATCATCTGCCTGAGGTTCCTCTTC
This sequence comes from Vandiemenella viatica, assembly GCA_031002005.1. Classification (NCBI taxonomy): domain Eukaryota; kingdom Metazoa; phylum Arthropoda; class Insecta; order Orthoptera; family Morabidae; genus Vandiemenella; species Vandiemenella viatica. The sequence goes on from JARYHS010008064.1 coordinate 15,129, forward strand.
CACCGGAACCTGTTCTAACTAGATGGGGAACTTGGTTGTCTCCAGTACTGTTCTACCAGGAGAACTTCCATCGAGTGAAAGATGTAGTCACAAGTATTGATGATGATGAGCGTTCTGTGTGTGTTCGTGAAGCAAAGTGCACATTTGATTGTGATACTGTACATCGAAATATCAATTTCATCCATGTACACTATTCGTCACTTTCTACCGCTATTAAGGGTCTAGAAACTAGCAGTGCACCCCTTCACAAGTCTATTCAGTTGCTTCACACAACAATTTCTTCTTTAAATGACGTCCCTGGTGAAATTGGAGAAAAAGTTAAAAGTAAACTCAGCAGGGTGTTGGACTCAAACCCAGGACTGAAAAAGATTCAATCAATTAACAAGTATTTAAGTGGAATCACACAATCTTTGCCAGATGAATGTTCCAAACAGTCAGTACCATTGTACAAGTATTGCCCAATAACGTCCGTTGATGTGGAACGATCATTTTCGGCTAATAAACTGATTTTCTCTGACAATAGAAAATCTTTGTCCCCTGAAAACATTTAAAAACTCTTGGTAACATATTGCGATTCATCATTTTGTAAGGAATGAAACATGTATATCAGTGGGTTGACATAAAATAAATCATTAGATAGGTGTATATTCTTTAATTGTTAGTGCATATTTTAGGACTTGTTTGTGCATATTTGCTTGCATATTTTAGGTGTTTTAAGTGCATATATATCTGGGACTTATTTATCAGAAACTCAAAGTATAAGTAGTAACAAACATTTTCTGTGCAAGAATTTTTATTTACTCTCTGGTGTGCTTACAATGACAATAGATCGGTGCTATTAATATTGTTATAAGTACAATTATCATCCTTCTAATGCAATTAAAATTATTCATCAATGCTGTGTAACTTTGCTGATAAGCTACTTTTACTAGTATTCTTTAAAAAAAAAAATACCGACAGTGTAAAAATTATCTTGTTTTATGTATATGCACACAAATTCCAACAAGCAAATCACAATATCAACAATATTCCCAAACAATTATCACACTGCTCCAACAAGTAAATACCTATGAAATTATTGGTTGGATAGTTAAGGCACATGGTGACAAGAGTTTTGATTTGCAATGCATTCTGCCTTTTTCATGGTTGTATCTGCAGTTTAACGTGGAATCCAAAGCATGAAGCATTCATAGCATACTTCAAATATATAAAGTAAATTTTAGCAAAGGCAAAGAAAACTTATGTTCCTCATTTGTAAAAATTCAGGTCTAGTTGAGATTTGAATTGCGGACCATGAGATTTCAATGCAGACATCTTGACAATGCGCTAGCAAACTGCTCACATTGTTTTTGACAAACATTAAACAATTGCATACAGAAAATGTTACCAAATGAATCTATTCAGTGACACTATAAACTAGCAATTTGTGGTAAAGACTTGGAAACTTATAGGCAGTATATCATTGGTTACTTAATCAGAATCAAAAATGTTATTTTGCAAATTTTTATGTATTCCCAGTGCTGTTAATTTGGTTAAAGGTATGACAAAAGTTATCTATCAGAAAATTTAGATGTTACATGATGTGGATTTGGTAGCATAATGTAATTATTATCCTCCTTTTTAATGCAGAAACCAAAATCTTCTCCTTCTCCTTCTCCTCCTCCATGAGAACATTTCCACTTTTGTGAGTCATCTGGCACATCTTCCCAAGGCTGTACTTATGTTCAAAGCAAGGTTCTAGGAAGACACAAGGAAGATATAATATTGGATGTTGTATACTTCTTTTGTTAGCTGCTGGGGGTGTCATGATCAGCAGAATGCGCCTAGTATTGAAATACAGGATTCTGGATACTGGTAGAGCTGGAAAAATGCAGTAATATGGAGGGCAAGTGTGTGTGTGTCCTGGGCCCAACTAGATATATTTTTCATCAAAAAATCAGTCTGCTGCATTGGAGTGTTTTCGATGAGTGTACAAATCGAACAGCTACCATACATGCACGGTAACTGAAAGTGATGCTGCACTTGGAAGAAACAATGTCCCGAAGAGCACTGCAATTGTTGATATCAGTTGGTAAGAATAATGGATAAGTGACTGTATTTTGAGTGTTTTCTATGTTGCAATTGATTCCTGGATCATTCTGATCATTAATTGTTGATATCAGTTGGTAAGAATAATGGATAAGTGACTGTATTTTGAGTGTTTTCTATATTGCAATTGATTCCTGGATAATTCTGGTCATTAATTTTGGCACCAAGCTTAATTTAACATATTCTGGTTACTGGCCTGGCAACCAAATAATAAATGAAGGCATTCATATTTTGGCATATCAATGCAACAGTATAATATTGTTATACTAACATTAATTAAGAAATAAGTGAATGTGATACAGTTCTGAAGCTAAATGAGAAGACAATATCACCAATTTAAGTATAGTAAATTATTTGCAAAATAATTATGCACACAGGTTAACAAGTAATCTGAACTGAGTGTTTTGATCTGTTTGTGAAGGGTATTCTACGTGATAAGTGTACTTTTGTTTATGAAATGAAAAAGGTATGAGGGACAGCATTTGTCTAGATTTTAGATTAGTGTTTTTCAACCTCCTTGAATATGCAACCCCTTTACAAGTAAAAATATCCTGGCGACCCCTCAGGTCCATAATAAAAAAAACTATTTCAGTAATGTCAAAAATGACATTTTTCTTTCTATTGAGACTATATACCTACTGATTGAGAAATCAAGTGCACTGTAAGGTACTCACATGCATTCTGCGGGAAGTAATATATTCTTTGCCATGGTGGTGGTGCAGGAGGTGAGAAAGCGGAAAAGGAGGAGGGGGTCAGTGACTGCATAGGAACAGTTTGTTTTCATTTGGTGCAGTCACTTGTCCAAGTATGCCAGCGAGCATAAAAATTGAGAAGTTTCTGAAAAGATCTGCGGTACCCTCCAAGTCTGGTGCAAGTGGTAATATAGAAAGTAAATCAAAATTGAGAAAAAATATATATACTTAATGATGACAATTAACTGAATTATGGTTTTACGGTCATGAATAATAAACCTCAATGTTTAATTTATGGTGAGGTATTATCTACTAAAAGTTTGGAAACATCAAAGCTTATTGGTTGTCTCTCAATTAAACGCAACAAGGAAGCTGACAGACCATTGGATTCCTTTAAACAAAAGCTGAGAACCCTTAACCAGCAGCAAAATAATATGTTTCAGGTAATAAACTTAGTGTTTGTTAATATTTGTTGATAAAAAATATAGTATTTTGTTTTTGTTTGAAAATTATTGTGAGTGGTATTTATAATGATACCAGGTACTAACCAGCTAAAACTGCGCCACACTTTCTGATAATACTATTTAACACACAATAAATGATACGGCCAGTAATAGTTTAGAAAAATTAGTTGAAAAATTTAAGAGCAGCTCACATTTTGATTTGCACTTAGATGAATCTATTGGTGTTTGAGATTGTGCACAATTTGAAGCAGATGAAAACATCATAGAAAACATTTTATTTTGCAAAGCAATTCCCACAAATGATACTGGATAGGGTTTGCTTGACACGTTTTTAGAAAGCTACAAGGTTGATTAGACAAAAATATTGCTACTACTTGCATGGTGCTAAATATATGACTTACAATTAAAACAGGCTCTTTGCAAAATTAAAATCAATAATGCCGAATGTTTCATGGGCACACTGCTTTCTTCATCAACAAGCTCTGGCAGCCTCTGATTTAAACGATGTGCTTAAACAGGTAGCAAACTCGACTGTTTATAATCATTTGTGAAGACATCGTTCACTCAAAATATCCTTTATCACACAGAGTTCAGGTGACTATCCAAAGGAAAGGTATTGACAAGAATTCTGGAACTAAAAGCTGAACTGATAGCGTTCTTAACAGATGCTAAATCCAAATATGTGAATTATTTTTATGACCTTGTTTGGCAATTAAAATTAGTATTTCTCATTGATTTTTCTGACCAACTAAATATTTTAAATAAGAGCCTCCAATGGAGAGAAGAAAAAATTGTAATGGCCATGCATATAATCAAGATTCTTCACAAAACCTTTTGGTCATCATCTTTACAAAAAATGGTGTACGAGTCTTTCCCTTGGGTTCAGAAGATTCTCAAAAAAAATGTAACGGATCAATATGTTGATAATATACATTGTAACTAGGGACTGCAACCCAGTGAAGTGGGATCCCGCAATTTCACAGGGTTCCACATCATTTGGCCAGCTGGTGGATCCCAAAAAGAATTAAGTGGATCCGTAAAATTGGGCGAAAATTTGTTTCAGTCTGTGTAAACTTTCTTCCACAGCACTTGGTCTTTAACGGTTTTATTGCCTCATTTGCCTGTACCCTTCAAGTTCACATTTGACTTGCAGCAACAAATGTGTTTTTGTCATCTTTTGTGGTTCATAAGTAAATACATTCACTTCTACTTTTTTATAAGAACTCCCATTTGTTCTTATTGTAAGCATTGCTATAATTTGAGTTACATTGTCCTATTGCAAAATTAGGTCCCAGATTATACACGCAAAAAATGAAACAATTGGAATTGTTTCTGAGAAGGAAGTAGAAATAATATAAAAAGAAGTTAAAACTATTGACAGCTAATTCAAAAAGAAATAATCTGTGGAATAAATGGTGTCCAGAATGCTTTGAAAAATTGTTTTTACCATACATTGTTTCTGTACTATGCCAGATTTGAGATATCTGTTTTTAAAAAGTGGATTTCAACTTTCTAATTCTGCTAATACTATATGATCTATAGTCACAAATTTTTCAAATGCCATAAAAATGGACGTGATTGTTCAGTTTGAATATCTGATGAAGCAATGACAAAGATTTTCGTTGAGTTTTGATGAGTGGAAGTCCCAAAAAATCTCCAATATTTGAGCATTTATGTTCACCACAAAGAAACACATTTTAATCTTTGCTAGCTTTAGTACACTCGGTTTGTGTAGTTTAGCCAAAGAACGCCTGATAAGCTTTGGTCTCAATCTCCAAACTCATATTATTGGCTTAAGATCAGATGGGACAATTGTCGAGGCAAAAGTTGATGAACTTCAGCCTTGGTTCCTGCAACTGTGCTTTTTCACACAGTACACCATTGGCCTTTGACATATTCTACAAAAAAGGTACTTATTTATCAACATCAAACAAACAAGCGAGGAGGCATAAATGACATTCTCGGCATAGGATGTATAAGTAATTCTTTCCAAATAAAGTCATAGTTTGACTGCTTAGTAGATAGATAGATTATTTTTCAAACTGATGTAGTTTACAGTAACACATGTAATGTGATCTGAATATTTAACATATTTGGTTATTTACTTAATAACAAGAATTAGACTTAAAACAAAAGTGTAAAGTATATTTAAGGTGGACTAGATAATTTTTAAATTAAATTTATTTTGCTAATTAAAATATTGTTAACTGTTGATTTCTATTATCTAATATTAAAGTTGATTTATTAATTCAATAAATAGGCATTTATTATTTAATTTGATAAAACTTTAAAAACTGACCAATCCAACAATCCGGAAATGCAGGAATGAAAACACTGCGGGATTGCAATCTTTAGTTGTAACATTTCTTGTATGATACAGAGCTTGCATAATTTTGAAAAGAAACTGTTAAGTTACTTTCCACAACTGGACTCTGAAGTTGACAATCATCATAGACAGATACTAAACAATTTTTTGGATATATTAGTACAACTGACTGATCTGACTATGAAGGTGAAAGAAAATTTTATGACTTTAGCTGCTGACGGCATGCTTAAAAATAAATTTAGTTTGCAAATGACTTCCATCTTCTGGATGAAGAGAAATGAAGAATATCCACAGCTGGCAAGGAAAGCTATAAAATTATGATTGTCATTCAGTACTTCCAAACTATGTGGCTCCAATTAGAAAATGATTTGGATATTTGCGTGTCAAAAATACAGCAATGATTCGATAAGTTATTAAAAATAAACAGGTAAGACTTCTAACTGAAAATGCTGCATTTTTATTGTATTGTAAGACCTACTACCCTTGATTTTAATTTTACCTGGCTTGGAACCGCAACCCCCCAAGCACGACATCACAACTTCTCCGGGTGTCGCGTCCTACAGATAGAAAAAAACTGCTCTAAATGATTGCAGAAAACAGCCTAAAAACTGCAATCACAATGGCTGATTGTAATTCGAGTGTTAAAACTCTGACAAAACAAACAGAGTGGCAAACTGTTTTGGTGCAGGTAGCAATCAAGCAGAGAGAGCACCAAACTACAAGATAGAACAATACAAATTGGTGCTATATGGAAAATAAGGTAGGGATTGAAGAGACTTGTGTAGAAAAGAAAATCTCTATCATGTTAATTCAAGTATAAATTCATGATAGGCCAAGAAGGAGTTTGTGATGGTGAGAGACAATTACGATTAGCCGAGTGACCAAAAGAAAGAATCGGTCATGTTTGAGTATTTTTCAAGTCGTCAGTTGGTGAAGAAATGTCTTACAATTAGCAGTGTGATCGGACTAGCGGCAATGTGTTTAGCTTGCCGGGTCGTATCTGTTCATAATGTATACACAGAGTGTACTCATAAACTGATTGACTGTGGATAAGCATGTTTGTGGAGGAAACATGCACTAACAACTCACTGTTCCTAGTTACAAACCTGTGATCGTGTTTGGAGCGAGGTCCATTTTTGTTTGAGAACTGTAATTACATGCATGGTACTGGCCTGAAGACTTTCAAGTATTAAATAAACTTTGTAATAACTATCTGCCAATTTGATGTTAATTATTTCTATATTCCGGATAACCCTTAGACACAGATAACTTAAGTGGAATTACTGTGAACTTATCATGTAAAGGAATGGTGACCATGATTGTTATTATCTGAACCTGTTAATAGTCAATATAGTTTCACGACTCGATATCACACAAAAATTATTTCATGGTCAACGTTTTATATCCATCCACTGAAGGAAGTACTACAGTTACTTTTAATAAACTATTACTTATCCTCTGCAGCTTTCAGATTCAAAATAGTGATGACCGAAAGACTACAGCGGAGTAGCAGTATAGTGTATGCTGATTACTATCTCAACAGTAATTTGAGAACAAGAATTATACCACTACAATAATATGCGGAGTCTGGGATTTGAACCTAGACCTGTTGTATTTCCCTGATGCAGTGTAATAGTGCTGTAATGCACATTGATGACTGGAAGGTTGGCTTGTGCTCCCATTGTCCCACCATAAAACTATACAACATAATACTAACATTAATGCATATCATTCCAAACCAACTTTTCCAAAAAGAAATTAAACCAAAAAGTGCCAACATTACAAACCAACTGATAACTGCATATACTGAAAACCTAGCTTTTTGATTAAAAAATTTTTTTTATTAAAATAATAATAGGCCTATAAATTACTTTTTAAATTTTTCACACAAGTTTAGACAGTATAAGTAGCAGCGTGAGTTCACAGCTGTATGGAGAGCACCAAAAAAAAGCTGCCACTGGTGAGCATATAAAAAAACGGATGACATAATGCCGAAAACCAAAGGAAAACCAGTACAAACTAAACACAACAGTAGCCAAAAGAAGCAAAACAAAAATGCTTGACAGTTAAAATATTGTGACAATAGGAGGGCTCATAATTTTAAATCTTCAGCTATTGAGGGATAAGAAATTAACTTGGTAAAAGGTAAACAGCAATCCTGCAATCAGCAAAGTAAACAACATGAAATGAAAGAGATAGACATGAAATCTACAACTTGGTACAGACACCTGAAAACATAAATAAAGAAGAAGGTGCAATAGAAAATAAATAAAACAAAATAAAATAATTAAACACTTTTCATTAAAAAAAAACATAATCAGAGAGCGCCCATAAACTATGTGGCTTGATCCAGGAGGGTGGGGGGGAGGGGGAGGGGGGTTTGTTCTGTCGACGGAATTTCAGTACAACTTTAATCATAGTGGTTGCTGAGTATTATTTCAAGTTCAAAGTTTTGTGTGAAATGGCAATGTACAATAAACTTTACGAAGCTTCTCAAATAAAATTCCAGCAAGTTTTCATTATACAATGAGTTATAGAAAATTTTTAAGCAGGTCACTTTAACATTCCCTGGTAATGTAGAAAGAAAGGTGCAGAACTGCAGCCAGATAATTATTTTTTAGGAACACCGTGAGGCCCAAGGATCGTTCAGTTCATCGAAGAGGATGTGCCAATAATTTAGATCATGGTTCTGGTAGTGATGGCGCGAATAAATTGAATGTTACTGCCCCAAATACTTCACCCATTTCCCGTCAGAATTTGAATATGGAAATGTGAATTTAGACTCCACAAATAACAATACAAAGCAGCTAAGGGTAATGGTCCTAAATTGTCAGAGTATTAGAGGGAAAGTAGCCGATTTCCACGCCGCAGTTGCGACTAATGATGTTGATATAATACTAGGAACCGAGAGCAGTTTGACGCCAGAAGTAGAATCTAGCGAAGTATTTGGCCCTCATTTAAATGTTTTTCAGGAAGACAGGGTTGTCTCAATGGGTGGGGGTGTATTCGTGACCATTAACAAAACCGTTAATTGCTCTGTTGTAAGTGAAACTGAATTTTTTTGCGAGTTGTTATGGGTTAAGGTAAAAAATTGGTAAAAATTTAAAGTTCATAATCGGGTCACATTATCGACCTCCGGATTCTGATTTGGCTAACATGGAATACTTCAGAGAGTAACTAAATAAAATTTATCAAAAATTTCAGGGACATATATTGATCGTGGTTGGTGATTTTAAATCTACCTTTGGTTAAGTGGGACACATGCACTTTCAGGTTGGGCGGAAGAGACAGGTTAATGACCGAAACATTACTAGAATTATTTGCAGAAATATCTCTTGGAACAGATGGTTGAAGAGCCAACGCAGTGTGACAAAGATTCCTCGTCAATTTTGGATGTTTTACTTATAAGCAATCCTGATATTGTAGATACAGTTTGTGTAGAAGACGGTATAAGTGATCACAAAGCGGTAGTGGTAACTTTCAAATCTAGTCTGAATTTGAAGCATGACAAACAATTTCATATATTGCTTTGATAAGGCAAACAATGTGGGTATGGTTGATCACTTTGTGGAGAATTTTGAAGCGTACACACTAAATACAACTGTTGATGAACTTTGGTTTAATTTAAAAGAAATAATATGGACAAGTTTAAATCAATTTGTTCCTAAGAAGTTCATTAAGGTTAGTATGAACCTTCCATGGTTCAACAGGGAAGTGAAACGTTTGCTGAGGAGGCAAAGGCATTTACATGCCAAAGTAAATAAATCGGGGGACTAGGACTTTATCCGAAGATCTGATTACTGATCGAAAAAAGTTCTGGTCGTATGTCAAATTAATAAGAGGCTCTTGTAAGGTTATGCCGTCACTGGTTAAGGAAAATGGGGAAATTATCTGAAACTAGCGTAGAGAAAGCAGAAATTTTGAATAATATATTTAAAAAAGCTTTCACGACAGAAAACTCAGAGGAGATTCTGATATTTGCCAATCGAAACGACAAAATTATGAATTATCTCATTCTTCATGTCGAGAGAATAACTAAACTGCTTACGAATGTAGAAACTAATAATGCTCCCGAACCTGACGGTATTCCAACAAGATTCTACTCTAGGTACGCAAAGTAAATTGCACCGTATTTGATTAAATTATATACTGCCTTCCTGAGTCAAGGAAAAATACCAGCCGAATGGAAGACCTTCATCGTAAGTCCAGTGTTTAAAAATGGGAATGTTAATGATCGTAAAAATTATAGGCCGATTTCGTTTGCAGGATTTTAGAACACATCATCTATTCAAATGTCATGCAGTTTTTGGATGAAGGTGAGCTTTTAAACACAAATCAACATGGATTCAGAAAAGGCCAATGCTGTGAAACACAACTTGAACTATTAATTCACGACTTCTGCCGTATTATAGATGGGCAATCCCAGGATGATCTAGTTCTATTAGATATTAAAAAAGCTTTCAAAACCATGCCTCACACAAGGTTACTTAGGAAACTTCATGGTTACGGTATATCTAGACAAATATGTCTGGGTTGCAGACTTTCTGAAGGGCAGAACACAGTGTGTAGTTCTCAACAGAGAGCGTTCATCACTTACCGAGGTGACATCCGAGGTTCCCAGGGAAGTGTGATAGGGCCTCTGTTGTTTATCATATACATTAATGATTTGTGTAACATACTAAGGGGGATGAAAAGATTATTTGCTTATGATTCTATTATTTATCATGAAATCAAAACCCAGGAAAACTTTGTTACAAGACGATATTATGAAAATAACTGCATGGTGTAAAGACTGTCAGTTAGATTTAAATGCTAAAAAGTGCCAAGTCATGCATGTAAGTAAAAATGTGACACCATTTAGCTCTGAATATACAATTAATGGTACTATCCTTAGAATGATAGATTCTGCTAAATACCTAGGGGTAACAATTCGTAATAATTTGTCGTGGAATGAACATATCGAGAATGTAATTGGGAAAGCAAATCATATGCTCCGAATTCTAGGTCGTAATCTAAAGCAAAGCACTCTGGAAGTTAAATCAATTGCATATAAGTCACTAGAACGTCCTCACTTAGAATATTGTTGTTCTGTATGGAGTCCCCATCAAAAGAGGATAATGGTGGCAATAGAGAAGGTCCAATGAAGAGTTGCCCCATTCGTGACAGGTATATACAGTTGGAGGGAAAGCGTAAGTGTGTTATTGAAGGTGTTACATTGGGGAGACCTTGTGAGTGACCATATAGTCTCCCGGCTGGTCTACAGGTGTTCACAGAATGCCTGACCTTGGAGGGGTGATACCATTAAGTAAGCTTTGGGTTGGAATGACTGGAGAGGGTGAGAGGCGCTGGACTCAGGGAGATGTTGGCAGGCTTTGACCAACTGTAGTGTGTATTTAGCTGTGCTCTTATTACTGGAAAAAAAAGAATGTTAACCGTCATTACTCTGTGGTCATTTCACTGCCATGAACCTGAACTGGTGGATGCAAGAAGTAACAGGCTTAGTTGAGACTGTTAGCTGCCATCTGAGTAGTACAAGCAGATGTTTGTTTGTGCTGAGGAACCACAGGAAGGATTTTGGTTCCTTCCAAATCATCGGCGAGACCTTGGAGAGGATGCAATCATAGCATTACTGTTGCTTCTGGCGACCCTGGCCAAAAATGTCATCCTTGAAGACGGGTGATCAACAATCTGAAAGACAGTTTATATTGAGGTGAGACTTAGCACATGGCTGAACGAATTAACTTTGGTGATGGTTAACTGTATAATTTTTTCCTCTTGGCGGTTAGAATGGCTTGGTTTGCTGAAAGTGCACTTGACTGTGTAGCTTCTAGATTTTTACATCATACCTGGCATTAATCTTGTTGATTTTTCTTTTGTTTCATTTCATAAGGGCTGTCACTGTGTCTTTTCACAGTTTCAAGCATGGAATTTTTTTTATGTATACGGAAATTCTTGTTCGTTTGTTGTTTATGGCTTCCAGGGGAGAGGGGGCATAAATTTTGATAATGGTGTGTGCTTGTATGCAATTTAATTGTTTTTGATAATGTTCTGGTTGCAATTCCAGGAGTTTTTCTTGTTTTTCCTCCCACTTATTGAGTTAATAGTTGAAGTGGTTCTCTATCCTTTCTAATGTCTTTTTTTGTTAATGTACGTGAAATAATTAAAGGTTGGACTTCAAATGATAATATTCAGATGTGTTCGATAGTAGCGTTAGGTGCTCTCTTTTTTCTCTAATCTCTGTCGCCGAGTTCTGTCTGGAGGTTTAGTATTCTTTGTCAGCATTGGAGGGTTTTTGGGTTGTGTAGAAATGGACAACGGAATTTTGAGTGTGATTCAAGGAGAGTGTGGGGATAGGGATGAGAGAGGAAGTAATCTTAGTGATTCCCAAGAAGCAACTATAAGTTCTACAATTAATTGTATTTTGGCAATTCTTCAGAGGTTGAATATGAGATATGATGAGTCTGAATGGAAGTACAATGAGTCTGAATGGAAGTATGGTGAGTCTGAACGGAATTATGAGGAGAGCAGGAGGGAGAAACTAGACTGCGTGAATGAAAAAAAAGTAGTTGTAAAGAGGACTGAGAATGCGTCAGAAAGATTGGTGGAAATGGTTGACAGGAGTGTAAAAGAAATGAGGGAAGAGCGAAAGAGCAAGGAGGGACGCCAGTATGAAGATACGGAAAAATTTAGGGGATTAATGGATAAAAATCACAAAGACAGTAAAGAGAGGTTAATGTTTTGCATGCAGGAGTCTGAAACAAGGTTAGATAACATGTTACATGAGACAAAAAAATCTTTAATGAATTTTAAAAATGATAGTTTGACTGCAAACACAGATGAGCAACAAAATCAAAAACGAGGGGTGGTTAGACACTGAAAAAATAATTGAAGTTAATACTGTTGGGAAAAAATGAAATATGGATTATAGATGGGAAGAGAATGGGGAAGGGAACTTACAGCTAGATGTAAGAAAAAAGAAAGTGGAAGAGTGGGATCTATCAGTAAGAACAGTTGTGGAGTTTGCAAGCGCTGAAATGCAGACACTGTGCACTGAAGGGAAGTGGTAGATGTGATAAAAAATATACACAGTGGCGTACTTGAGCGATCTGGGAGTGTTAATCAGCTGTTGTGTAAGGGAATGACTTCCAGTATACTGACAGACCGGAAGGCAGTGATTGAGAGATGGATGGGTAGCAGCAGCAACATACCAAACAGTTCTGATATGCCATTTGGAGGATTTGTTTTAAAACCACTTTTAAGAAAACAACAAGGAATAACTCTTGTGTGTCAGAGTATAGAGTGGAAAGATATTTCTTCAGAGACGGCAATCTGGTTTTGATGGATTGCACAATTGTAGCGATAAGTTAAAAGTGAAATTTTGGGCTGAAAATTGTGTGCATCTTATGACAATAGATATTATCCATTACGATAATTGCATGCAAAGTGTTGCTTCCTGGAAAGCATCGGATATTAGGTATAAAAAGCAGTCAAGTGAGCTGTTACGTGGTGACAGGCTCATTCTATCCAATAGACTGGGAAATGCAGAAGCCTATACCATAGTTGTTGTTTGTTTCGCTTCGTGCAAAGGTCACTTCCTTCGATATGAATGTGAAAACGTGCAATTGTGCAGAAGCTTAAAAGCTTGCAAAGCTGCAAGCACAGTTTATTTTGAGTGTTCGTGTAAAGCATGATTTTAAAAAATTTACTGCTTCTAAGCAACTGGGTGAACATCATATGGAAGTAAATTAACAATTACTCTAATGGACATTGTTTGCAGAAGCCACTGACACATATATGATTTTTATGTTTTCTTGTTTATATTTTTTGTGTGTGTGTTTTATTATAGTTATTGTTTTGTAACCTTGTGTTAGATTTTAGATCTTGTGAATATTTAATTTTATGCTTGGAGCTGCAGTATTCGTTCCTTTTGCAGCAGCTGTTATTTGTATAACAATTTGGACAATGAGTATCGTACTGATTATTTGGAAATGCAACTTTTCAGGCGCATTATAAATTACTGGCAAATGTTTATTTTTGGTCATTGTTCACTATCATGCAGTCTGTAGCCACATATTGTCGATAGAAAGTTAAAATGTACAAGTAGTAAGTGATAAAAAGGTTTGTAGAAAGTTAAGCCCAGTTTTTCAGTGTTTGCTAAAACGAACGTTGACTATAGAGCTGGGTTAAAGCTATGGTATTGGTTTCAGCAGCCACTAAAATGTATTTGATTTCTATGATTTTTAATTACTATTTCAAGTATAACCTATATAATGTATTTTTTTCCCTTTATGCTGTATATGTATATGCCTTTTGATGCACATGTCTTATATTTAAGAGATTATCTGATATTGTAGCTAGTAGGTGCAGAATGGTGAGGTGTAACTGGTAGTATTTAAAGAAGAAAAAGAAGTTGTTTTCTGTCTTTTTCTTCTGAAAAAAAGGGGATGTAGTGTGAGTGACCATATAGCCACCCGGCTGGTCTACTGGTGTTCACAGAATGCCTGACCTTGGAGGGGCGATACCATTAAGTAAGCTTTGGGTTAGAATGACTGACGTGGGGGAGAGAGTGAGAGGCGCTGGACTCGGGGAGATTTTGGAAGGCTTTGACCAAGCTTAGAGTGTATTTAGCTGTGCTCTTATTACTGAAATAAAAGAATGTTAACCGTCATTACTCTGTGGTCATTTCACTGCCTTGAACCTGAACTGGTGGATGCAAGAAGTAACAGGCTTAGTTGAGACTGTTAGCTGCCATCTGAGTTGTACAAGCAGAGGCTTGTTTGTGCTGAGGAACCACAGGAAGGATTTTGGTTCCTTCCAAATCATCGGCGAGATCTTGGAGAGGATGCAATCATATCATTACCATTGCATCCTGGAACACCGAAGGCGTTGCTCCCGACAGAAGCTAATTGAAAAATTCATGGCTGACATATTTTGAAATAGCAGCAAACAAATACGGCTACCTGCCACATTCTTATCTCGGAATGACTGCGAAAATAAGATAAGAGAAATCAGGGCCAGAACTGATTCTTTTCTGTATTCATTTTTTCCACGAGTGATTAGGGAATGGAATAGAAAGGATTTACCGGGTGTGTAAACTTAAAATCCGACAGAAGTATCATTCAATAAAGCTCTCCGACCATCCTGATCTGGGTTTTCCAAGATCACTCCACGTGAATGCTGGGATGGTTCCTTACAATAGCCCATGAGCGCCTCCTGCCATATCCTGTATAACCCTTCCAAACTATTACCCTTTCAGATAGGTGCAATGCACCCTCCGCCACACACTTTTAGTGAATCGCGGAGTACTAATAATAATAATAATAATACAAAATAAAAGATGTGGCTTTTCTTAGTTTTTTTACACAGCAGGTATAGTTTTTTTTCCTATTTTATCAATTACTTAACAATCATGAATGAGATAAGGAGGTTTTTAGAAAAACTTCAAGAAAAAAGGATCCCTGATTGTACCTGAGAAAGAGGTTTTCCCCAATAATTGATAATTTGTACGGGTGGCTAGTGTCAACATTTCATTCAGAATATTTATAATTATAGGAAAGTACATAATGTAAATATTGGTTGTTTTTGTTATATGTGTAATAATTTTAAAAGATATTCTGTTTAAGAGAAAACAGTACAAAAGGTCTTTTGGAATTAAAAGGAAAAAAATCTACATGCCACACGGGTAGAGGGGAAGGGAGGTGTCGAGGCAAAAACCACATCAGACTACATGGTGCATAGGGGGGATTCAAGAGAGGCCAAATGGAGACACGTAGTTTATGGACACTCCCTTACTGAAAGCCCCACAGCAAAGAAGAAAACACATCATCCTGATGTATTCAGGATATATTGATGTTTCTACAGTGATACATTAAGAATTAAAAAGAGAAACAGCTAATTCAGTAAAAGTATGCCATCAACAGTATCATGAAAACATGAAAAAGCTAATTAAGATTAAAATGAAAGAAAAAGTTGTGTGTTGATTAAAATAAGCTAAAAAAGGCTCTTTTTTAGTGCCCAAAGTTGTTTCTTTTAAGTGAAATCTCTGCTAACCGCTGGCAAACAATAAACTGAAATAACCGTAATTTGGTGGAATTGTTTCTAAAAATGTTGTTTTCAGTGGCCCATTGATTAGTAGATTGTTTAAACTCTGCTAATTTTTATCTTTATTAATTCCACACAATTAATAATCCTAATTCACTTCATATAAAAATAAACTTGAAAACAAAGAACAGCAGATAAGTATTTGAAGTTGACTTTCATCATAACTATAATTTTTTGGACTTCATACCTGAACTTTGTTATTAAGCTTCTCTTGAAGTTCGTCTAACTTTTTTCTCGCATAATTTGATTGATCAGAAATTTCCACTGGATCAACATCATTTGTTTCAATATCACAAGTATCATCAGGGTCAAGAAGAGAAGCTGAAACAACAAATTCTAATTATTATAGCAATCTTATTTCTACTCTTTTTTTTTTTAAGCATCTGCACAGATAATTCCTTTGTCATGTGCTTGCGTTTCTAGGGTGGAACTGATGGTGCAAAAGATGGTAATTAACAAATTTAAATAAAGACTCAAAAAGGCATTTTTGATGAGTAATGAGATAACTCGAAATCAAAATCCCATTAACACCTAGCCTCCTCCTTCAGAAATGGCAACCTCCTCGCAGCTTCTTTCATTGAAAAATATTATGTTATGTAGCTTGCAATATGCTTTCACCACATAAATTACCCCTCCATTAGAAAGAAATTCCCCAACATATGCCAGAGAACATAAAAGGCTTCCCATATCATTTACAGACCAACTTTATAACAAACCTGTTGTCTG
>JARYHS010008065.1:0-28071 GCA_031002005.1 Vandiemenella viatica
AATGGAAGAAAGGTTTTCAATAATTTCGTACGAGGCGTTCTTCCAAATTTTTCATAACTGGACTTTTCTTCCATATATGAATTTCACTTACTTCTTTCAAAGCTTTCCCTCTTACCTTTTCCTTTTTGTAAACAGTTTTACAAAAACATCGTGACTACCTGCATTGCTGACAACCCCAATATCGGTAGAATCGTCTTGTGTCAGAGAAACAAGAGATGATGAGGACACTTGAGGAGGATCATAAATATCTCTGACAAATTCTTAGCAAGTTTCATGATCAGAATGTTCAGTGAACTTTGATTCATTGATATCAGATGCATTGTAGACAGATCCATGCGCCTCTTCATCAGAAAGTTCTTCTAAAAACCACTGATAGTCTTCAGGAGAGACATAATATTTTTTGACATAAATGGAGGGGCAGCACACTGGGTTCGCCGTTGTGCCACGCTCACAAGAAATTATTAATTAGGGAAGTCAGAAGCCAAACTGAATGGATCAGCTAGGCGCATTGTGTCAGGGATTATTACTACGAGCGTAGATGAAGGATTAGGGCTCAGTAAGGGGTAGTCTGTTTATTCACAGCCAGAAATAACTCAATGAGGTATTCCTTATGCCAACCCCTTCAATTGAGAACTTCGAACAAAAAAAAAAAGAACAAGTATTGTTGCATCAAACCTACAATGAACGCTGTTAAATCTGTGCACATTCAGAGCACATGCTGAGTCTCTTTGACTACCAATCATTTACAAAGAAAGAAAGGTGGCCCCATAATGCAAACCACCTCAGAAGGAACTGTCCTTATGTTATGAAACTTTCTACACACGTTGCTTCAGCAATATGACTTAAGGAAAGTTGTACACTATAACCATCAAACATATACTAAGAAGTACATATAAATGCTGTTTGTTACTTTTAGTTGTTTCTCAGGCTTAATGTTTTTGAGAAAAAATTGTATTCGGCATCCACATAGGTTTGCCAACAATACTATAATATATAGTATTGTACTGTATTTCTGGTCTTCATACTACAACTGTTGAAAAAATATCTAGTACACAAAAATAATATGATTTATGAGTGATGTGCATGTATCTGAATGTGCCTCTGTCTTGATGAGTTCCAAACTGTTTTATTAATGTCAAAATTGAGAACGTCAAACAGATTTATGCTCGTGCAACCATCTTTGCTTCATTTTTGTTTTGTTAATTATTTTAACTTGGAGATTGTTCTTGCTTTTGATATTTAATTAATTTTAAATTAGCTATGGAAAGTGTTAGCAGTAATGAAAGTGCATCAATTTCAATGGAATAGGAAGTCACTGAGTGATTATTTTATTAGTTTAGGAGAGGATTGTACAACACATGTTCAAAATATTTTGATGATGAATGAAACTGATGGAAACACTAAAGTTAAAGTCATTTTAAACATAACTTCCCCAAAACTGTTAAACAACTTGAAAGAAGTAACATCACAGTCTTACATGTGTATATGTATGTATGTTTGTTTGGGCCAACTAAGACCACATTAGGCCTTTGTTAGCTTGAATTTTGCTTTAGATATGTATATATTATGTTACAAGGGTTGTTAGCCCAAGAGGGGAGTTACAGTTTAACATGGAACCTTAACCATGGATGTCCTAGCATATATGATCAAACACAACTCTCATAATTACTGCACCTGACAGAATTCAAACCTGGGACCAGGGCAGGAATCATTTTGAAAGCAAGCACCTTAACCACTGAGCAACGAGACCGCACATTTTAGATGTGTATAAAATTATGTCAACTTCAAAATCAGTGCTAGAACAATGTAAAAGAGCAATATAATCTTCATGGATTTGCTGCTGGATTGTGTAGGCGAGCTTTCGTTGATGAACTCTGCTACCATCTTCAGGCCTGGTGCTCACACTGTGATCACCAAAGCTCGTCTTTCACCTACACAATCCGGCAGCGAACCCACAATGGTTATATTGCAGCGACACGCCAGGAATGCCTTTGTTCACACAATGTAAAAGAGACCGTTTCTTTGGCTGAGAAACCAAAAAAAGTCCTCAGAAGCCAAATCCTTCACAAAAGTGATAAACTAAAAAGAATTTTTTAGTATTCATTGATAAATGTCTGGAAACTCAGAATAAATGATTTGATTTTGATGAAAGCAATTGGCTGTGCAAAATCTAAAAATTCAATTTAAAACATGATGCTTCAATTGATGACTGTGAGACAATATTAGAAGTTCTAAATTTACAAGAAAAAATGAATATAAAAATGGACGAACTTTACTCGGAAATAACAATATTGAATGAAATCTAAGTAAAAGTTAGAGATTGTAGAGAGTTTACTGACAGAACAAAAGACCAAAATTGGCTTGGCAGCATATTTTAAAACATACCAATAATAATTTATAAAATTTATTTAAGATTATTTCATTCCTGCTCTCTATTCCCACCATTTCGGTATTCAGAGAAAGTACATTTTCAATTATGAAATTGAAATGACAAGAAGAGAGAAGCAGAGCTAGTATATCATTAATAAATTGATCTACATTCATTTAAAAACTAATGTGATAAAGCATATGATGATTTTATTATAGACAAAAAATTGTTAAAAGATGCAAGAAGTGAAAAAAATGTAAAAAAATCTTTGTTCTGTTCTCTTTTACAGTTTATATAAAATACTATCTTTTTAGCTTATTCTAAAAATTACTAAAATCAGACCGAAAAAATGTTGGTAACCCTACATCCATGTGACATGTAGGGGAGAAGTATCGAGACAAAAGATTTTTAATATACAGAATTGAAAGACAATAGCAGACATGTTGCAACATAGATGAATTGTTGAAATGTCAATTACACCAAACATCTAATGCATTTTGCATGACAGCAAACCACTTATGACAAAACCACTTACAATAGCATGCAGTGTTGGTTTTAATTCTGGTACAGGTTGCACTTCAATTTAAACACAACCTCCGCTAACATAGTCGATTTTTTTTTATTTTTTCATAGTTGTCATTGTAATCCAGACTGCTTTTCAACCAGAGCCAGCATTGAGGGAGGGGAGAGGTGGGGGGAGTGATGGGGTAAGTGGGGCAAGGGTACTCCGGGCCCACTGGCCGGTTACATCACTGTTAAGAACGCTTACCTGGGGCCCGAGAATCCAAGCGGCGGCCCTGATTTCAACTTACGCACAACCTCCAATGAACTGACATGTCATTCAGGGTTTGGCTACAGTGTGACATTCATTACAATATTAATATAGTTGACAGTTCAGCGGTTAATCTGTCTGCTACCATATCTCAGTGCTGTACATCTAGGCCCTATAAACAATTACGCAGACACTCCTCCCCTACATACCATATGGATGTGGAGTACAGTTTTTTCCTCAAACAATAAAACCCAAGAAACATACACAAATATGTACAAATGTTTGTAACAAAAGGTCAACTCCTAAAATGGTTCAAATTACAGAGGAGACATTAAAATTAGAACTTCAAACTAGTGACTCATTTTTTTACTTCCAACAAATAAGAAAAAGCTGAAACTTACTTTATGTCCTGTGATAATTCATCTGTGTTTAAACCAATACTGTTAAGATTACTGCATATAAAATCTCTCAAAACTAGTTCTAGTAAATGTTGAAGGGCATCATCAATCATTCGTCCAAATATAACTGGTAATCTTCTTGGTTTTAATGGTTTTGGATCTACTTGCTACAAAAATAAAAAGTAAATATATTACAAGCTATCAACAAACAAACATAAATTTTTATTTGGAAGTATTTCAAAGTTATGCGATACTTACTGTAAAAAAATTTCTAAGAGCTTCTAAATCCTGGGATTTTACTTTCTTTCTTTGGGCTTTTGTGATTGACTTTAGTCGAGCACCAACAATGGCAGATAGACCAAAACTAATAACTACTAGAGCAGCACCAACAAACAAAAGGAACAAAACCCACTCAGGTCGATATACTATGGCAAGAAAAAGGACTGCTGCAGATGGAGACAGGTATAAATACTTGGTTTTCCACTTCCTGTAATAAGGATTAATAAAAAAATTCAAAAGCCAGAAAAAGGATTAAAAATATATTGTAGTAACATCCCCAAATAAAGTATGATTTGGAAACACAAGGTTTCTAATGCCACCTATTTAGAAAATGTAAAGCTAACAATAGACCAAAATATAAACAAAAAATATTTCCCAAATTACTGTATTGAATTCCATTATTTCTGCATCACAAATGAATGGAACATACCATCATTTAAAATTAACATCAGCAATTCAGTAAAAATTATGCAAGATAAAAATTTATTTAAAAAAAGATTTTGTTTGCTGTATCTACAACATTTACAAAACTCAGGATTCAAAATCTCTTTCATCTGAATCAATCACATCCACCACCATTGTGACCTCGCCTTTTTTTTTTTTTTTTGCAACCAACAAATAGTTTTAAAGAAACTTGATTATACAGGAGCAAAAGAAGAAATTTTTTGCATCCACCTCTTTTCCAAAGGTCAAATTAAAAATTGAAATTCATTCTCATACACTAATAATTTCACCATGACTAGAGGGTAGGGGACAAAGAGGAGATATAGAATACGACAAACAGCAAGTGAAAGAAAATATGGATGGATTATGGGGAAAATAGGGTGGGGGTGAAAGTAAGACAATGATTCAAATTTAAAAGATCCTTTATACTGCAGGTGTCATTAATACCCATACAGAAAAAGGGATTACTGGAGATCGCGATTCCGCCAGGAGTTGTCATCATAATACTGCAGTGGTCAAACGCAAGTCTCCACTATAAATTATTCCCTAAGTACATTTAACGGTTTCATACTGGTCCAGGCTGTATTACAACATAATTTGTGCTTGAAAATAATGGTCCAGGCTGTATTACAACGGAATTACTGCTTGATAATAATACGTCTTGCGACTGACTACATCAGTATTCCAACGATATTACTATATGTTGTTGTAGCGGAATCGTGATCTCCAGTAGACCCCAGGAAAAAATACATAACATAAAGTGACATACTTTTTACCTAGTTTTATTGCCTAACAGTATTTTAATTGTACTATTTTCATAACTGTATGACACATGATGGTGGCAAAACCATTAAAATTATTGTAAAAACTGCAGTTTTACACTCAAGAATACTTAAGTTCAGTTTGAACTTGATTATTATGGGTGAATTAAAAAGAAGTGACGGTTTAATTCTAGATGGGGATACCGCTGCCTCGCGACTGTTAACGTGACGTCACGTTCACGTACAGTCATCATTTATTATTGTATTGTGCCCTCGCTACACTCGGTCACAATAATTTAAAGCTATACAATATCAGCATAAACTGATATCCTGAAGGTAGATCAGAGGCAGGCGGCCGCTGGTAAGCGGCCGCAGATGTCCGATAACACAACGGGATGTTCAATGTTTCAGGTGAAGCTCGCATTTCAATAATAAATTATCTGCTGTTAACTTCGACAAGTAATAACACGTATTTTACGCAGATGACTGTACGTGAACGTGACGTCACGTTAACAGTCGCGAGGCAGCGGTATCCCCATCTAGAATTAAACCGAAGTGACTTCAAAATTTCATATATCATACTGTAAAACACAATTTTTATTCCATCCCAGTGTCGAGAGTACAGGTCATCAAAGGTAGGAGCAACAAAACTACTGCACAATAGAAGCTATCATACAGAGGCATACAATGGAAAGAAATGCTCAATGAAAATTGAATCAAAAGCATATCACAATAGAGTCAAAAATATTATGCCACATTGAGCTGAAAATTACAAACCCAATCAAATTATTGAGTCTTCTGGAGATCGCGATTCTGCTACAACATTCACAAATGCCGTCATAATACTGATTTAGTCAACCCCAATATGTATTATTTTCAAGCATTAATTCTGTTGTAATACAGTCTTGACAATTATTTTCAAGCAGAAATTAACTTGTAGTATACACTGAACCAGCGTGACATAGACCTATTTAAATGAACTTCGAAAAGTATTTTATAGCGGTGTCTTATAATGGAGCATCGCAGTATGATGATGTCAATTTCTTGCGGAATCGCGATCTCCAGTAAGCCCAAAAATATTTTAATCTTCAGAAATTCTCCACTGGTAAAGGGACTTAACTTCCCTGAAAACATTAGATAGTTAGAATCACAGAGGTACGAAATAGAAGTTTAATATTATCAGTTCTCGAAATTGTAAACACAGCAAGGACAACAATAACATCAAGCACTCTTACATGTGTTTCTTGGTGCGTGGTTCAAAAAGGAATAATACTGTCCACTGGGATGACAGATGATGTGCTTTTAAATATTCTTTACAATTTGAATATCGGATATGACTTTAACATTCGTTACTGAATTAAGTTATAAGTTACCAAAAAATGGGCTCAATTTCTATATCAAACGCCCTCATAATACTGAAATGATAATTATATTTATTGACACGCATAGTACTAGTAAAAGACTATAAACTCTTAGGAAGCATTTTTATCGTATAACTCTAAACCAATTCATATTTTTCCTCTGGAAATTAACCACTCCAGACCATACAAGCCCTGACAGCTAACCAGCGACTCAAACACTTGTTACGTGTTTTCAAATCTTTGGATTAGATGTCATGCGCACATCACATGTCAGAGAAAATAAACACACTAAGAGATTATTTCATTTAAAACCAATACATTGCGCATGCTGTACAATGACACATTACAGATTGAATAATAACAGATCTTACTGTTGCAAGAAGAAAATTTATTTTTACATACTTCTCAAAGTTCATAGCTTGTAATGATAGATATTTAATTACCATTCTCGCATATTTTTTTGCTAAATCCACAGTCTGAGGTTCATTAAGTCCTTAGAAAGGGACGCAGGTTCGAGCTCGGCCTCGGGCACAGGTAAATTTAATTAAGTGTTGTGTTCATCTTGTTTTGTCTTCACCATAATGTCCGGAAGTCGCATGAGAAAAGCATAACAGAATAGTTCGACATAAACAAATTGGAGATGGCTAAATGGTCGCATACACAGAAGCCATTTTTAAACAAGAAAACTCCTTAGATAACTTCCCTCAGTCTTCTATCTACAATTTAAAACTTCCCTACTCTCTTCTGTCTGAAACTATTGATTTAATTTATTTTCATGGCTCTCTTCCTCCCTTTCACATGCTATTCCTAATCGTATACCTCGTCACCAGTATGCGCCTTGTACATCAAGGACGCATATGTAAAGATTGAAATGTGCTTTCTGTTTCGTTTCTGATATTGAAATGAACGAGGTTATCAAGTGATGGTCGCGCGCTCAATTTTTCGACTGATGATCGATGGATAAGGTGCTGCCTATTGTAGTTGTGTTGCAACCTAAGACCCTCAGCAAAAGTCCGCGGAATTACAAACTCAAACCAATAAGAAAGAGTAGGCCTTCATATTAAGATAAAAATAACGATAAAAGATCACCAAAGCACGCAATAGAGAAAAATTAAAAACACGATATTGATTATTCACTTACGCATGTCAATAGGAAGATAGCTACGAAACCGTTTTTAAACAGCGCTCCACTTATCAGAGTCATCCCACGCCACACCAAGCGATCGAGATTCCTGACTGCTTTTAAAAGAAATAAGAAGTAACATAAAACAAATTATGCAGAAACGAATTAAAAAACCGAATTAATATTGAATTCTAAATACACCTATTTCCAATATAAATAAACGTAATTCTTTATAAATACTTACTTTCAAACAAAACATTAAAACTTGGACCTCCCACTGCTACTTATTTAACTAATCTTACCTTAACTAACCTTCCGAAAGTGAAGGCTAGGGAGTTTAATTTGTATTGCAGATGTAAAAGAGCAATTTCAATCTACATTCATACGCCTGACCACATTATACTGCAATCTTATGTAACAAGGGTTATAAGGCCTCATCATTGAGCAATAAATTGTTACTTTTCAATACAGGTGGACTGAAATGTTAATTTACAGTACTTCAAAGGATTGAACTGCGCATGCACGAACATTGTTTTTGTTTTCACGAGCAGTTTAGGACTTTCAGTGCTAAAAAATAGGTTATTTTCTTTGTACATGTTTGATTTATTTATTTATATATTTGCATGTGGTACAGGACCATAGGCTACAGCCTAGGTAGCCAGTGCTTAACTGTGGCTTTGTTGTACATGTCCACAACATGGAGGAAGGAATTATATGGAGGAGAAATGACGTTAAATCTGTGACGCCACCTTTTAACTCTCGGATGATACTGCGCAGCGCGGTGGCGGCAGCGGCCATATTGTGAATTCATACAAATGCCAAATTCACATTGTGTTTGATGCTGTGATTATTTCATTTTCTAATGTGTCTAAGTATTTTGTAATGCCATCTTGTGCCATCTACGAATCTTGATGAAGCAAAGGATGTTGTTACCCCAAATGCAGTTTGCGATTCAAATACGCGTGTGTGGATGTGTCTACATAATTTGATTCTGTAGTTACCGGCAATTTAGTGGAGATTGTGGTTAGGTTTAAATGCAGTCTGTACCAGAATGGTTTTGTTGTTGCATATATAAGGGACAAAGAATTTATCTATTATTGTTAGTAATTTCATGAGAACCATGTTAGTGACAAAACGTGTATCGCGATGGAAACTACTTCCACTTCCAGCTATTCCCAATAAAGCTTACGATGTATGATAACAAGATAACTATTTATATTCTGGTCTAGACCGCATTTCAACCTAACCACAAGTGGTAGTAATAAAACTGAAATATCCATTCTGTATGTCCAGAATGTGGCTTTGGCAGAACTAATTTTTGGTCCAGGCCGCATATCAACCCAATCCCCTCAATTTGGAGACAGTATATCCCGAAAACTAAACAAGATATCGAAAAATTTTATTCTTTATTTTCGATTTGTCTCGTCGTGTTACATAAGAATCGATCATCAAATTTGAATTTTGTGAAATTTTTCTTCTGCATTTCAACTCAAGACACCTCACTTTTGATACAGTATATCTGGAGAACTAGGCGATATATCGAAAAAATTTATTCTTTATATTGTATTTGTCTCGTCTTTTTAAATAAGAATCCATCATCAAATTTGACTTTGACCAATTTTGTCTTCTGAAATTCAACCAAAAACATCTCACATTTGAGACAGAATATCTCGGAAACTAGGCAGGATATCAAAAAATTTAATTCATTTTTTATTTGTCTCATCGAGTTACATAATAATCCATCACCAGATTGCGGCGTTACGTTTATCCTAGAGTCCCCTTGAGGTTTTCGTACATATACCCTGTGTCTGTATGGATGCGGCCTAGCCCCCTCCCCCTCCCCCACTCCTCATCTCCTCATCCACGCGGTGTCACTTCAATGCGTGGTGAAGGTCTCTTGCATCGTCCCCATACATTTCTTTCCTCCATGGTCCACAATTGTCTTCACTCGCTTTCTATCCTGCAATGATTCGCAGTTGAAATCTTTGATCAATTAAGTTACTGAGTAAAGTAATGTTGCTGAACGTATCCTTTGGTAACTTACACAGATAAATCTAGCTAAGAAATTGAAATATAAGTTAATGCCACAGATTCATCATTTAAGTAGGTTCATTATCATTGAAAATAGTTAAGAAATTAACCAAGTATTTTAATCAAAGTTTTGACAAGTTGGTAATCAAAAGATCTGCGACTTCAAAAGTATTTTCACTATATGTGCAGTTTGTAATTGCTTGGATTGCGAGTTAAATTACATGTGTCACCATATACCTGACAAGTAGCGCTGTTCTCATTGTCATGGGATCCAATAGGTTAAATATATGAAATCCCACAATGTATCAAACTTCAATAAAATATTTATGAGCATGTGTTAATTATCCTTTACAATTCTAGTAGTTAATTTCGAGAATATTTTGAAAACAAATTGCAAAGTAAAAGTCAAAGCACTTTATTCACGGTTTCGTTATTCACGCTTTCATCATACCATAAGATAATTTTTTGTATTCGTAGCTTAAATTTTCAGTGTTTACGAATCCGAAACTAATGATAGTAAAATTTTAACAACTGCATACTCATTTACTTACTAGCTAAACCGTTTGACGTATTACAGCTTCGACCGCTGCCTCAATACGCTTGATACCCGCCTTGTTCTTTAACGAAAACCGTTGAGTTACATGCACCGCACCCGACGCTCTTCTGCCTTGCCGCAATTTAGTCTTTCGTCACAATAAAGTATTTTCGAGAGAACAGCACGTGTCCTTTAAACCAAGTATCCACTGGGACTCTTTTAGCAGACTGGCGTCTGGGGAGAATCCGCGTGTGTCTGGATTGTTCCGACTCATTGTCGCGGTAAATCTCGTGTGCCTTCACGTCTGAAACTTTCTCCAGTAGCTAAAAATCGTACAGTTATGACTAACTGAAATTTTCCTGGTATTAGTATCCAGAACGTATTCTTTTGTTTTGATATTAAAGATTCAATATTTCTCAAAAGAACTTCAAATTGTTAAAGTATTTCGAATACTCTCCATAGTCTTAACATACCATTTTTTGGAACATTTATTTCATACATCCCTTTAAAGTGCAACATTGTTTAATGAAACATAAAGACACTACTACACACCTACTGCTCCATTTTATTCAGTAAAAATTTAACTGATTTATAAGGTATATAGTATTATAATTCTGATACCAATGTCAACCGTTTATATATATATAAGTTCGAAAGTGATTGAACTCTAGCCAGAGTATAAACAGCATTTGTGTCGTGCACGTAAATCTCGTCGAGTGTCTCGACGAGGTGCTGTAAATGCGGCATTAAGATGAACATTAGAATTGAGGATTTTAAGCACCAGACAGTTGGTTCAATGAGTTCAAAGTGCAACAAACACTCCGTACCATCAAAATTGTTCTGTAAACTTGGAAGGTATCCCCGTTAATCTCACATAAATTACCAATCCGTATTCACGGCTTCTTTTTTCGCGATATATTTGAGTAGAGTATGTACTTCTACACCTACATCCATACTATGCAAGTCACAAACATTGTGGATGGCAGAGGGTGCTAAGCACCAATCCTAAACCCGCGCATTCCAATTCCGAATAGCGCGAGGAAATAAGGAATAGATAAAAGCATCCGTACGGCATCTTATTTCTCTAATCTTATACCTCCGGTCATTACGACCTAAATAGGTTGGCGGAAGAAGTATTTCAATGCACTCGAAATTCAAATTTTTTCGCATATTCTCCAATAAATTCGAACGCAAGCTACGTCGTCTATCTTCCAAACTATCCCAGCCCAATCTATGCATCAATTCTGTGACGCTTTCATAAGGGCCGTAGCAACCAGTCACGAATCGAGCGGCTCTCCTCTGCACCCTCTCCACTGAGTCAATCAGAACCTTGAGATACGGATCCCAAACCCCACAACAGTAATCCAGATGCGGACGCACTAGTGTTTTATACGCTATCTCCTTTGTATGAGTATTACAATTCCTCAAAATACGACCTATGAATCGCAATTTAGAATTCGCCTAGCCTACGACAGAAATTATGTGCATGTCCCCTTTCATGTTGCTTTGTACTATCACCCCCAGATACTTCACGGAATCAACTGTGTCAACAGCTGAATTGATTATTTTGTACTCGTGAACAAACTGATTCTTTTTGTTACTTATCCGCATTTCCTTGCACTTTTTGCAATTAAGTGTAAGCTGCCATTTACGGCACCAGTCGAAAATAGCATTTCTAAGCAATCGTCGGGGCACCTTATTTCCCTACAGATTACTGCATCGTCGGCAAACAATCGCAACCAGCATTTGACGTTGTCACCTAGATCGTTTATAAATATTAAGAAAAGAATTGGTCCTATTACACTTCCTTGAGGAACGCCCGAAGTAACATTTATCTTAGAA
This sequence comes from Vandiemenella viatica, assembly GCA_031002005.1. Lineage (NCBI taxonomy): Eukaryota > Metazoa > Arthropoda > Insecta > Orthoptera > Morabidae > Vandiemenella > Vandiemenella viatica. The sequence continues at coordinate 11,915 of JARYHS010008065.1, forward strand.
GAGGTTTCAACGTCGACAACGACATACTGTGATCGATCAGTTAGAAAATCACGTATCCACTTGCAAATCTGAGCCGAAATACCGTAAGCTCGAATCTTCGCTACAAGTCGGTTGTGTGGTACAGAATCAAAAGCTTTCTGAAAACCCAAGAAAACTGCATCAACTTGCGAACCTGCATCGATAACTTTCATTACGTCATGGGAAAATAGGGCTAATTGTGTTTCACACGATCTCTTTTTCCGAAATCCGTGTTGACACGGTGTAAGTAACTCGTGCTCATCTAGAAACTTCATAATGTTCGAGCATATGACATGCTCCAGAATTCTGCTGCAGACAGATGTTAGTGATATGGGTCGATAATTCCTGGGATCACTCCGATCTCCTTTCTTGACAACGGGAATTACCTGGGCTATTTTCCAGCTAGAAGGTACTTTTCTCTCTTCTAAAGATTTACGGAATATATCTGACAGAAATCGTTCAATTTCCTCCGCGTATTCAGAAAATACTCTTACCGGTATACCATCGGGACCCGGCGCTTTACCCCACTTCAGGATTTTTAATTGCTTTGCAATACCTACGCTATCAATTTCTATCGGATTCATCTCTAATTCCACACGATGTGGTAAAATGGGGATGTTTTCCATGTTTTCGCGCGGGAATGAAATTTTGGAATTCGTTGTTAAATACGGTAGCCATGTCGCGGCTGTCTTAATATTGGTCCCACTACAACAAACTTTTTTTACATACGACCAAAATTTCTTAGGGTTTTCAGTGAGGGTCTTAGAGAGAGAATTGACACGAAAGTCATTAAAGGCCACCCGCATCGCATTCTTAACATGTCTCCTTATCTCCTCTAACTTATCTAACTCAGTCCGAAGCATCGTCCTTTTTGATCGTGCATGTAACTTCCTTTGCTTTTTGAGTAATCTTTTAACCTCCCGTGTGTACCATGGGGAACCGTTCCCTTCCCTGATTGTCTGTTTCGGTATATGCATGTTCAGACCTTCCCCGACTATACATAAGAATCGAAGCCACCTCTCTTCAACGGTGCCTCCTGCTACTAAGAAGGTATGGTAATAATGCCTCAAATACGCTCTAAAACACTCTTTTGAAGGCTTTTCGAATCGGTAAACGATCCTTTCTTCACTCTTTTTGCGCGCGGTTGTTAGTTTTACTACAGCAATTACAGCTTTGTAATCACTTATTCCCGCGGTGGTAGAAATATCCGTGAATAATTCAGGCCTATTTGTAACGATTATATCCAAAATATTTTTTCTACCGTTAAGGCATCGCGTTGGTTCAGTTACGAGCTGTTCAAGATTGTGATCAGAGAAGAGGTCCAGAATGATTTCGCAAGCTGCTTTATCCCTGCCCCCAGTAACGTGAACGTAATTAGTCCAATCGATATCTGGCAAGTTAAAGTCACCACCTAGTTTTATCGTATGGTCCAGAAATTGGCGAGCTATATTATTTACATTAGTTCTTAAGGCCTCGGCAATATTTACGCTTGCATCTGGTAGACGATAGAAGGAGCCTATCACAAGTTTTGTCCTAGCTACGTTGAGCTTGATCCATATGATTTCGCAGACAGTATCGACATCTATTTCGCTACATGGGAGGTACTTACTAACAGCTATAAATACGCCACCTCCTTGGGAATGCAACCTATCCTTACGGAAAATGTTCATGCTATTATTAAAAATTTCGGTGGAACTTATATCCGGTTTTAACCAACTTTATGTGCCTATTACGATATCAGCATCAGTACTACGCTTTCGAGTTCAGGCTGTTTATTACAAACACTTCTGCAGTTAATTACTAGAACTTTTAATGTTCGAGATTCTTTTAAGCTACCCCTAACACGCGGTGCTGAATTTATCTTTGCTGTCCGTAACTGAATTTCCTCCTCAGGGTCATCCTCACTCAGCCTAAAAAAAAACCAATGCACTCCACACGGTCCCTGCCACCCGTGTATCCCACCCACCCCGGCGAAAAGGAGCTTTCATTGTACTTTGGTTTACTTTTTAACTACGCAGAGAAGCTGTTACAGAAAATTCATAAATTTTCTGTCCTCTTGGACTGTTTCGCAAATTGTTGAAAGATGTTATTATCATTGTTTCTTGAACAATAGATCAACCCTAACCTCTAATATAAAGCCAAACGTTGTTTTAGAGTTATTGATTGCCTCACAAGAGTGTCTTTTTTTTGTTGTTAAACCTCACTTCCACGGTCAACAGACGATTCTGTAATACAGATCGTGACATTCTAAAATATTCGATTTTATTCTTAAGGCTTTATGCCTTGTCGACTTCGAAGTCATTGAAGTGAGAAAGGACAGGAGGTAAGGAACGGGAAGGAATTTAGGTATGGCCTTTTTCAAGGAACCATCCGGACTTTGGACGATTGGAAGCTATGGAAAGCCGAAGTCTGAATGGCCGGACAGGAATTCAAATCGGTATCCTCCCAAATGCGAGACCAGTGCTCTGTCACGGATTTGAATCCCCATCCGGCCATCCAGATTTCGGTTTTACATGGTTTTCTGAAATCACTACAGGAGAATGGTTCCTTCAAAATGTCATGGCCAAATTCGTTCCCGTTACTCGCCCACAGTCTTTTGCCGCCTCTAATGATCGCAATGTCGACAAGACATAAAGCTATAAGCAAAACGAGAGGCCGAGCCCTGACTCGGCCAATGTATGGCTGATTTAAGACTTGAGCATGGTGCGGTATAGTGTTTCCGATTTTTCTTTTCGAAATGGTTGGTTATGAAAGTGGAGAGACTTGCGAAAACCAGTTTTTATAAGCAAGTTGAGAAAATCAGCTTTTATAAGTAGTGTACACGTGCAAAAATTTCGTAGTTTGATTCTATATCAGACGGTGTAGCATAAAATTTAGTAACGAGATTTAGTAATTTAATTATGTAGGGTATTAACTGAAATATTGAATCGTGTAGCCGTCGAAAAGATTTTTCACCGGTGCCATATCAACGCACCAGGGAGAAAATGCTGACATACATCATACCAACAGCTTCAGTACAGTTAGACTTTTTGTGTTATTAAAGCCCTTATTTTGGTACACCCTTTCTCCGAAAGTGAAATTCCGCACTCATTGGAATTCGAGCAGTTTGTGATCAAGTCTCCAGCTGGAGTAGCGATTGGTTGCTGCCCTGCGGTGTAGCTAGTAATAAGGACACAGCCATGACCATGTATTCACATGCATAGAACGGGAACTGTTTCCGCCTGTAGGAGTTCCTCTCAACTAACAGCAACCAGATAGAAAATTGGTTCAAAACTTCTTATTACAAACAAACAACACAATATGCCATTCCAAGTGAACCACTCATCAAAATAAGAGCACTTAATCTTCAAAATGGCACCTCATTTATCGATTTTGGTTACGTATAAAGGGACAAAAATTGATCTTCCAGAAATGTGTGGTCTGCTAGTTTAGTGTTTAAGGCGATGACTCTCAATAGTTCACTGCTCTGGTACCAGGTTCAAATCCCTGTCTATGCAAGAAAGTTTAACAGTTGTGTTTGATAACATGAACTATGCCAGGTCATTCCATTGTTCTGATTCCATGTTAAAGTTTAGGTCCCAGAGGAAAGGAACTGAAACTGTGGACTAAATTAGTTTAGAAATAATATATGGGCTATCACGGTTGTTCAATTCTCATTCAAATAACTGTTTTGGTGAAATTATTATATAGCAACGAGCTGTTATGTTGTGACAGAAATGAGGCAAGTGAACGTGAAGATAAATAATTACGGTAATTTCTTTATCTTATTAATTAGTAATATACTTGTAGAGAGGTAAAAAAAAATTACTGGAAGCAACATATTGTTTCCCTTCGTTTCTCTTTTTTGAAAATATAAACAAAAAATTACTTCTTTTCCGCAATGATATCTTCTAATTTTTTTTCCAATTCCTGGCGATTCGAAAGAAATTGATGCTAATTTAGAAAGAAAAAAAGTAGAGTTTAAGTAATGTACGAATGCAAAATGGACTTTGTATTTTAACAGGCAACTATTATCCCATAGTATTGAGAAATACATGAAAAAATTGAATTATAAACACAAAACTTTATTTTATGTGACACACCTTTCGTTGTCTTCAGGATGTACATTACTACTTTTTCACAACTTATAACAGAAAAAAAAACTCTTCACCACTCTATCTGTTCCATAGTTTTACAAAAGTCTACAATACCATTATATATCTCGCTGATAATACAAATGTATTTGGCTATCGGTATTCCCGTGAGAACGGAGACTGTCGGTAAAGGATTATATGGAAGCCTTGATACATTTTTGACTTCCTCTTCTACGGCCATCTTTGGGTGATAGCGATTTGTGTATTTGAATATATATGTAGCAAGCAATTTATTGAATCACATAGATGGCCATCATCCGAATATATCCACAAAGAAGTGATCCAGACATTCTGCACGGAAAACAAAATTCGCGAAGTCATTTAGACAAATATAAATGTCATATCGCTGCCTATATTTCGTTCGGATAATATGAATTATGAGTGGCTTAGAAACGTGTGTTGATACAACTATCGTGTGCCAGTGCCTGTGCGAACTTGTGTTACATAATGGTAAAGTGATTTTGTTTGTATTGTGAAATTAGACAGTCGTGTGCAAAGGTAGATGACCCCCAAACACCCTGCGTTTATACATATGGGTCAGCGTCATCGGAGCTGGTTTCATTAGTATGCCACAGTGAATACTCTGGCGCCTAGCTGAACAAACACCTACTCCCTCCTTGAAGACATCAAGATAGGTATCAGTAATAGCAATATACCACATTGGTTAAATTACGAATCCGAACGCAGGAAAACGCAGTAAAACTTAGCAGGAAAAACATGCAGGAAAAAACTGTGATTTCGGTTAACGATTTGCTGGACCACAAAATGACTTAATTCCATTTGAGGAAACTGAAGGATAACTTGTTACCTTTTTGTATTGACTATAGCCTACACGGAGAGGAGAAATCATTAATCAAACAAAGAAATAATTACTCTCAGAAAACAGAACAAGAAATTGAACGTGGAAAGAAAAAATGATAACAGCATTTACCTATGCAGTTGCGGAAATATCATCAATGCAAAAAAAGAAGAAAATAAGGTCACTGAAGCAGCGTGTAACATAACATACGTCAGAGCCATGCAAGAGTATCTGTGGCCGGCGTAGTAACCCAGTGTGGGCATATCTTTGTGGTGTGTGTGTCTCGGCTGCCAGCAGCCAGCGAGGACGCATCATGGAGGAAGGAATTATATGGAGGAGAAGTGACGTTAAATCGGTGAAGCAAGCACTAAACTCTCCCGCATGGTGGCAGCACCGGCAGCGACCATATGGCGCTTCCCAACAATTAACGTGTTCACATTGTGGTAGATGCAGTGATTATTTCATTTAGTATTGTGTATAAGTGTTTAAAAATGCCAGCTTGTGTTGCGTACGGTTGCACAAATAGGCCAGACAGGAAAGAACCTGGAATATCATTTCATAAGTAAGTTGAATTGTAATTATCGTTGTTGAAGTGAGCGGTAGACACCGCAAACTTTGCAGCATGTCTATAAATATTTAGTCATAGCTCTCAATGGGATGACTTTGTTCTCAAATTTTTCTTGGTGTAGTGTAGAAAATCAGCAAACTTGCTATTTTGCACATAATAGACTAGCATTATTTTTTAACGAGTGTTTAAAATGAGATTTAAAGGGGCGTGTTTTACTTCGCGATTCAGTGAATTTACTATTACGATTTCTTTCGTCACGTTGCTGATTATACTGACAGTGGATGATGAAATTAACTGTTATGTGAGAAGCTGTGAGTTTTATTAATTTTTTAATTTTTTAAATAGCTATTTCAGGCCATTGACTTAGGTTATTTTTAAAGCTTCATATAAGACTTGTTTCTGTTTGTAAATACGTCTATACCTATTTTTACCGATTTTGAAATCTTTCTCATCTATTTATGTCGAAACAGGTTCATGCAGAAATAAAAATGGGCTTCATAAATAAAGAAGTTATTGGGCTTTGAACAAAATCAATTTGGGGAATGTGTTTCTAATTTAGTCTCTTTTTTTTGTATAACATCTTCCCCCCCCCCTCCCCCCCGTATCTAAATCTAACTGAGAGATAATTTTTTTACAATTGTCCTAATAAGTAGGGCTGTGAAATTAGACAACACATCTTGATCAAGAGAATGTTCATTAAGGTGACTGAATAAACATTTTATTTCTGGTACCAGCCTACAAAATGTCTGGGTTGCTCATCCCTAGAGTGGGTCCTCTTACTTTTTTCTGGTCTAGGACACATTTCAGACTAACCACAAGTGGTAGTAATAAAACTGAAATATCCATTCTGCATGTCAACCATGTAATCATTGTGGCTTTGACAGAATTAATTTTTGGTCCAGCCTGCATCCAAACCTAAACCCCTCAATTTGGATGTTGTATATCCCCCAAACTAAGCAAGATATCGAAAACATTTATTCCTTATTATCGAGTTTTTTCGTCGTGTTACATAAGAATCCATCATTAAATTTGACTTTTGCGAAATTTTTCTTCTGCATTTCAACTCAAGACACCTCACTTTTGAGACAGTATATCTCGAGAACTAGGTGAAATATCGAAAAATTTTACTCTTTATTTTTTATTTGTCTCGTCTTTTTAAATAAAAATTCATCATAAAATTTGACTTTGAATAATTTTTTCTTCTGAATTTCAACCAAAACCATTTCACATTTGAGACAGAATATCTTGAAAACTAAGCAGGATATCAAAAATTTTATTCTTCATTTTTTATTTGTCTCATCGAGTTACATAATAATCCATCACCAGATTGTGGCGTCACGTTTATCCTAGAGTCCCCTTGAGGTGTTTGTACATATTCCCCGTGTTTGTTGGGAAGCGGTCAAGCCCCCACCACTCCGGCCATGCCCCCCCACTCCTCCGCCGGCCTGCTTCACTCCCATGCGTGGTAAAGGTCTCTTGCGTCGTCTCCATATTATTCCTTCCTCCATGGGACGCATAGCTAGCTATACACCATCTGCCGGGCCTCGTATTGAGCCGTCGCCGCGAATCTACAAGAGATGGATTTTTTTTTTTTAATTGTATTTACGTCTCTCAACAGCGAGGTCTTTAGAGACGGGAAAGGATGGGGGGCAAGGATGGGGGCAAGGAATGGGAAGGAATTCGGCCATGGCCTTTTGAAGGAAGCATCCCGGCATTTGCCTGGAGTGATTTGGGAAACCATGGAAAACCCAAATCTGGATGCCCGGACGGGGATCGAACCGCCGTCCTCCCGAATGCGAGGCGAGAACGCTATCCGTTACACCGCCACGCTCGGTACACACAAGAGATGGAACGGAGCAAGAAGAAGCCTGCAGCTAGCCAGGAGGCAACCAGCTTGACGGGCACTGTATTTATTTCATCAAAAAATCAGAAAGGAGCAAGGGAGGTACAAAAGAAATTTACAGAACTTCTAGACCCTAAAAAAGATCAAATAAGGATCAAAAGCATGAGGACCACAGCAAAAATGTTAATTGTGGAAACGGAGTCAAGTGAGGACACTAAAAAGATAATGGAAAATTCAAAACTACAAGAGGAACTTAAATGTGAGCCACCTAAGAAAAGGCGTCCGTTAATAATATTATATGATATACCGACTGGAATGAAAGAGGAGGAAATACGAGACTGTGTTTATTACCAAAATCTTGAGGGAACAGTCAGTAAAGCTGACTACGAGAAAGGATTCGTCTTAAAATTCAGAACTGGCCCTAAAGGAAAAGCCACTGTTCATCATGTGGCGGAAGTAGATCCACAGCTAAGAAAAATCATTATTGCCAAACAGAGGTTATATTTGGGCTTCCAGTCAATAGCCGTTAAAGACTTCCTAGTAGTACCTAAGTGCATTAAATGTTACGGTCTAGGACACATTAGCAAGCACTGCAACAAAGAAAAGTCCACATGCTCTCATTGTGGCGAAGAGGATCACAACAGATCTGAATGTGATAAAAAAGGACAACCTCCCATCTGCGTGCCTTGTATGAAGCGAGGGAAAAAAGTAAATTGTTCATCAAAGGACGACTGTCCCACATACCAGATGTTGCTTCAAAGAACCATAAATAAAATAGATTATGGACAATAAGACCATAACAGATCTAGTTATCAACAAAATTCGAGATTCAAGCGATAACTCAGAGAGGATTTCTACATCTGGTATCAAAGGAAAAAAGCGCAAGCCTCCAAGTAGAAGACTAAGAGACATGCTGAGGGCATGGGAGTACTGGAAAAAGAAAGGACTGAAAGAAGACATAAGAGTAGATGCTAGCACCCAGACCGATGGAATTGGGGATGCAATAACTAAACAACAATCGACACAGAACATTAACACGAAAGCTAACACGAATGTATCACAAAAATGTAACCCTATAGAAATTTATAAAGAATGCGAAAAGGCAATGAGACTTGCAAGACTAGAGGAAATGTCACTACTTACAATAGCACTAAGGCACTTAATTAGAACGGGACACAGCAAAGGCAGGTCCATAACATTTCCAGTTCCGGAAGCCATAGATAGGATACAATTAAAAGCAGCAAATCTTCCCACAAGTCCAGTTCATCTTATGGAGATCGTTTTAGAAGTGTTCGACAGAAGAGGAGAAGAATTTGACCTTGAAGATTTGTACAGACAACTAGTGATAACACATGGCCGCATTGCTATTGATTATAGGCAACAATGGCCCAAGAGTCACATACATACACACCACCCATGAACAAATACGGAGTCAATGTAGCACAACTTAATGGAAGGCGCACTGAGGCCGTGTTATTAGAAGTAAGAAGATTAGCAGAAGAAATGAATTTCGACGTACTGTGCCTTCAAGAACCATACACTAGTGCAGGGAGGGTACCACATATGCCTGTAACATCACAAATAGTATGTGAAGGTGAACATCCAATGGCTGCTATAATTGTACTTAACAGGAACTATACAGTCACGAAAATTGCCCAGTTATGTAATGAGAACGTTACCTGCGTTGAAATAACAACACATAATGAAAGAATTGTGATTGCTAGTCTGTACTTTCAATATAGTGACGAAATAGATGGATACCTTGAAAAAATGAGGGAAATCGAAGAAGCAATGGGAAACAGACCAGTAGTGTACACAATGGATGCCAATGCTAAATCTCCACTCTGGCATAGTAAGATCAGGGATGAGCGAGGAATATCGTTAGAGCAGACTATTTTCGAACTGAATCTGGAAGTTATGAATAAACCCTTCAATCCCTACACATTCCAAAATAGAGCTGGTGCAGCAACAAACATAGATGTAACATTAGCAAATGGGAAAGCTTTCAGATTAGTCCAAAACTGGAAAGTTGGGCAAAATCTAACAACATCAGACCATAACGTCATCTATTTCTCCATATCTAATGCCCAAGAACAAGATATGATAGACGAATGTTGGTCATATTCCTATAAAACAGACTGGAACCTATTAAGAAGATCCTTTGAACTACCAGCACTGCCAGAAATGTCAGATAATGTTGACCTAAAGGCGATAGAACTGACGAATGCGATACAACATGCCATGAAGGTATCAATAGTGCAAAAGAGAAAGCTCAATGATAAAAGATGTATTCTGTGGAACGAAACGCTTCAAAGGTTAAGGACAAAAGTAAGGAGAACTCGAAGGCACTACCACCATGCTAAAACTGCCGCTGAACGTAGCTGGACACTGGATCAGTACCATCAGAAACTTCAGGATGTTAGACTAACAAGCTGGGAGACATACATTAGCAAAAACTTGTTATTAAACCCATGGGGACTTCCGTACAAGCTAGCTGCGCAAAAGATAAAATCACCTACTATTTTTTCTACGCTCAGGAAAGGAGATGGAAGTATGACAAGCAGTTGGCAGGAATCGGCGGAACTTCTCCTGAAAACGCTCTTGCCGGACGACCAGCAGGAGTCCGATTCAGAGGATCACAAACTCATAAGGCAACTAATGAATAACGAATATGAAAACGACATGTTGGTTCTACCATTCGCTCAAGAGGAAGTAAGTACCGCAATAAGCGGGCTGAAGAGAAATAAAGCACCAGGACCTGATGGGATAACAGCAGAAGTCTTGCAAGCCTAAAGTCAGCAAATAGTTCCTTACCTTACCGAATTGCTGAACGCCTGCCTGCTGCAGGGAAGGATACCTCATAGTTGGAAAACATCAAGCATAAAAATTATAAGGAAAGGAGAAGATAAGGACCCTACACTACCAAAGTCTTACAGACCAATTTGCCTGCTAAATACACTTGGGAAAATTCAAGAAAAATTATTATGTAAAAGAATTAAAGAATTCAGATTATTGAAAGGTATGAATCAGCAGCAGTTCGGCTTCCGGAAAGGCAGGTCAACAGAGGATGCGATAAATGAAGTTCAGAGGATAGTCAACTCGACAAACAAAAAATATGTCATTGGCATATGTATCGACATTTGCGGCGCCTTTGATAACTTATGGTGGCCGAGTATGTTCGCCCGACTAAGGGAGTTAGGATGCCCACGAGTGTTGTATGAGAGCTTCAAAGACTACTGTCGCGGAAGAACTGCAACACTTCAGAGCTCTGGTCAGAAACTGACAAAGCATCTCACAAAAGGATGTCCACAAGGTTCAGTATGTGGCCCAGAATTCTGGGATATTGCTCTGGAACCTGTCCTTAACAGACTCATGGGTCTGGCAGAGCTTGAAGGAATCGTTGCCTTCGCAGATGATATCTTGCTGCTGGTTGGAGGAAATAATAGAAGAGAGATCGAGACAAACACCAAAGAAATAATGAAAGTAATGGAATGCTGGTGTAAACAAGTTAAGCTCCAGCTAGCACCAACAAAAACCCAATACATTTTGATGAAAGGAACACTGAAACGCAACCCCACTGTGAAGCTTGGAGAAAATTCCATTAAAAGACGCAAAACAGTAAGATACTTAGGAGTTGTTCTGGATGAACATAGGAATTTCAAAGATCACATTGACTATATATGCCAAAGAACGACTGCAGCAATGAACAAAATAATTAGCATTGGGCAAAGAAGATTTCTAATCCCACTGCCGACTATAAGACTGTATCATGGTGCCATTACCACAGCTATTGAAAGTTATGGAGCGAGCACATGGGCGCATAGGTTAAGATTGGTTAAACCTGCAAGGGATATCAGACGAACGCAACGAGGAATTCTCTTGCGTCTTACAGGCGCATTCGGAAGTACCCCAACTGATGCACTTACAGTCATTCTCGGAATATGTCCTTTAGATCTGGAAATAAGAAAAAGAGCAGCATGTTACTGGCTACGAAAAGGAAACTTAGACAAGATAACAGAAATCCTGGGTCAAGTGGCAACCAAGAAGACAGACATCAAAAATTGTATTTTGAATGAATGGCAACAGCAGTGGAACAATTCTGAAACCGGAAGGAGAGTATTTGAAATTCTTCCTGACATCAGAAAGAGGATACGTATGAAGCACTTCAATCCATCCCGAGGGTTAATACATTTCCTCACCGGTCATGGACCGTATGAAACATATCTTCATAGGATCAATAGGACAGAGAATGATCTATGTGCGTGCGGATCTCTAGGAACACCTGAACATAAACTGTTTGAATGTGCTCTAGTTGATGATCAAATCAAACAGTACAGAATGAAGCTCATGGGGAAAACTGTCAAGGAAATTATGAAAGACAACCTCCTCCTGAATGAACTCGACAAGCTGGCAGATGCTGTGTCAGATGCAGCCAGGGAGCAGTATCGGCTTCAGCATAGCCAGCAACCTGCCGGAACACAACAAGCCATTTAAGGAATGAGACAAGATACTCTAAACGGACGAGACACAAACAACTAAGTGGGACGCTGATGCCGGAAGTGTGGCTTCTGGAATTTACCGAAGCTTATTTCTTCAATGGATGCCAGCGTTAAACGAACTTTTGAAAACTCAAGATGTTCAGTTATTTAGTATTAGTGGGTAATATTTTTTACTAACAGGTTGATAAATTACAGTGTGTAGTAATAATAGTTAATTGTTTGTACCATTTTCGTAGTATATAGGATTTGTGTTAATTTTACAAAATTTTTGTTTATTATAAATTTCAATACAGTATTAAGAAATAACGGTTCGTTGTAGACTCTAGATAACGAACCATCTGAATGTACAGTTAAATAAATAAAAAATAAAAACCAGCTTGCCGACTACGCCGCGAGAGGACTCCAACAAGATGGACACGTCAGACCATCTGTTGGAGGAGGGGCCTACCCAAGTAATCCTCGCACTCACGACCGATGGTATCGTCGCGCTACTCGGGCGCATGCAGCGCAGAGCGATTCTGCCGGTGTTTGCGCACCCGATGATTGCGGGACTCTGCATCTACCCAAATTGCATACACGACTTGAATGCAATCGTCGAGATGCTGCGAGAAGAAGAAATTAAAATCCTCCGTGCTGTCCCTCGGATGTTTTCGCCCCCTAGGGAGCAAGTTATCGAGGCGACAACTAGGACTACCGCCACGCAGACCAAGACCCCTGGCAGGAAGCCGCTTACTCTAGAAATAGCTCAGTGTTTCAACTGCCAGGGGTTCAACCACTACGCCAGCCAATGCACTGCCAAGCAGAAGTGCGTTCGGTGTGGCGGAGAGCACCTGCACTCGGCATGCCCAAGGCCGAGGGAGGACCCGATTTGCTGCAACTGTGGGGGACCGCACGCTGCGTGCCACCGTGCGTGTCCCAGCAGGTTGCAGCAAAACAAGAAGATGAAGAAACATCACCGGGCAAAGCCCACTTCTGGGGAGCAGTATGGCAAAAAAATTAAAGCAAATTATAGTCAGACTGCCAACCCTGCTGCCGAGCCTAGAGCAAGAAACCAACGCCATCCGCAAGCTAGGATTCCGCCGCCGCGACCTCCTCCTGACAGCCCGCCCCCCCCCCCCCCACACACATGTTGTGGGCGTGGCGCAGACGGGCCCGGATGGGGGCCACAGCTTCTCAAGGTCGTCGAGTTGCTTGCGCAACTCGTCGCCTGCTCCACTGCGCTGCTGTACCGCAGCTGCCGCCAAAGAAGACACAAGAAGAAGCCACACAAGAAGACAAATCTACCGTGAAGTCAAACCACATCCAACTGCATCTGAAGTAAATGTCGAAAGACAATAGACTCCATCATACTCTGCCATAAAGATATGGCAATGACTGGCTACTCTGGCTTGGGGTGTGTGCATGGTTGACCGCCGTCAAGTTTAGTTGTCGACGCGGGAACATTTCGGTCGTAATTATAGAAATTGTGAAAAGACGAGAAGATTTGGCGGAGTGTAACGTGGAAACTAGTAATGTGTTATATTAACGGTTTTGCATGGAGTGCAGCGATCTCAAGTGACTGTGGACGTGTTATGAGTACTGTGGAGAGTGTGGGAGTTTGTGCAATTTAATTCCTCTTGTCCCACGAGTCTGCAATTCTCGGAAAAGGAGTCTGATTCCTTATTTAAATATTGATTTGGTGGTGGTATTTTCCGTCGGTGTTTATGAACTCAATAAAGTTTGGTATATCTGTCCATTCTAAAGTATGTGAGCTTATCATTTAGTAACCCGACGAACGGTAATACCTAAACCTGGCGGCCGAGGCATAAAGAACCTTTTATTTCATCAATGAATATGTGTGTGCCGAGTAAGGGACTTGTCTAATAATCAAAATCCATAATTAGCCAGAAAGCTTATAAGCGGTATTCATAACAGCCAAGAATGAAGAATCAAAATTGGTTGCTGTAAAGTTAACTAATATCATAAAAACAAGGAACGATTGAATAAACATAAATGAAATATAACCCACCATTGCTCAGTGCACTGAAACGTCACACACTGAATCGGGGAGGTACAACGGGACCGGCCACGAGCTCTGGCCATCGCGATCCGGTCGCCCTGATTTTTGGTTTCTGAGTGGCTTCCCCCCATCAACAGGGCGAATGCTGGGCTGGTCCCCAATCTCCGCCTCATAGGCCAAACATTTAACAGAAAATATTCTTATCATATGGAACATAAAATTACACATTTCACAGACAGATAAATCACAGACATTCCTCTAGACAATATCTAGGTTTTTGCCATCCGGGGGAATGTAGAGCTAAAAATGGTCATCCATCTAGCCTGATAGGGATGCTCCAGAGATTCCTAGGCGCCCCCCCCCCCTTGAGGCCTCCCAGAAGCCGCGAGGCCCGCAGCATTTGCTAACTCCTACAACGTGGCTAATCCGGTACTGATGAGATGTATATTCATTCAAAGCAAGAATTCACATTCTGGCTGGCTGTGTAAAGGGGTGTCGACGTATAGCCTGGTCCTCGGTGGCCCAACGGGAGGGGGTCATGGGGAATGCCAAGTACAAACAAGGGAAAAAATCATGGAAATTAAAGGTTGAATTAAAATATCGAGCGTAAAATGCCATAAACATGATAAATTTTCTTTGTTTTTTTTTTTTTTTTTTTTTTTTAGTTATCAATCCAAAGATTGGATTTTAACAAACCTCCATGTATGCCACTTTTCTGCATTCCTTTCTAATTCTACATAGCTCCTGCATTTCATGTCATTCATAATTTGGTTCATATATCTTAATCTTCCTCTTCGTCTGCATATTTTTCCTTTAGTCTTCCTACAATAATGGCCTTAAACAAACCATTGTGAGGCAAAATATTGCCTATAATCTTGCCTCTTCTTTTCTGTAAATCCTTCCAGAATCTTCTTTCCTCAGAAACTCTTCTAAATAGTTCATAATTAGTGATATAATCCATCCATCCTATCTTCAGCATTAAACTGTAACACCAGACCTCAAATATCTCCAATAGTTTCCTTTCCGCCATCCCCATGGCTCATGATTCACTTCCATATAGGGCTATGTTCCATATATAAATTTTTAGAAAATTCTTACACGTTGACAGGCTGATGTTGTTCGAAGTGAAAAGTTTCTTTCGTTTATTAAAAGCATGTTTAGCTTGGTTGATTCTAGATATTATGTATTTTCTGCTTCTTTCATCTTCCGTGCCTATTCTACCCCGGTATAATTCTATTTGTTTTTGAACGTCCCTGCCGCAACATTAATACTTGAGTCTTTTTTTGTTTATTTTCAGATTATATCACTCAGTAAGGACCCATTTTAGCAAGTGTTTCATCCAAATCACGCTCTTTTTCTGAAACAACTGCAATGTCATCGCCAAATCTCCTTCACAAATTCCAATGCTTCTTGCACGTAGGCATTGAAAAGAATAGTGGGAAAAAATTTAATCTTGCCTTCCTCCCTTCTTAACTTCTGATTCCGCTTTCCATTTTCCAAACCAGATTACCGCAGTTTCATTCTCATAGAATTTCCATATGATTTTTCGATCTTAGTACTTTAGTCCTATCCTTTGGAGAACTGAGAACATCTTGTTGCCAAAAGCCTTCTTAAGATCTTCTATGAAGGCTACTTAGATATCATTGTCTTTCCCTTATACACTTCTCGGTAAGGACTCTATGATTGATTATCTTGTGCCTCTTCCCTTTCTGAAACCAAACTGTTCATCGGTTAGCTCTAGATCAATCATCTGTTCAATCCGACGCTGGACTATTGATTTTAATATTTTAGATGCATGTGAAACCAAACTTCGTGTTCGAAAGTCTTCATATTTATTTGCAGATGGTTTCTTTGGTATTATGACTTCAATACTCTTCTCTAAATATTTGGGTATTTTATCGGTTTCGTATATGTCACAAATCTGTCTGTACAGTAAGTCCTCTGTTTTACTCCCTGGTATCTCTCTTTCAGGAGTTCTAATGCTTTATCAAATTCGTCCTTCAGAATAGGGTCTCATAAATCATTTTCATTCACCTCTATTTCCGTTTCCAGTGTTGATGGATTAAGTTCTTCGTCATCATATAAAACTGAAAGCTGTTCTCCCCATGTTTAGGCAATATCTTCTTGATCATACACAGTTTCACCTTTTTGATTACTAATTCCACCACTTTTATTTCTTGCATTACTAACAAACGTTTTGACAGTTTTATACATTCTCTCATAATTTCCTTTCCTGATAAGCTTTTCTACTTCCTTACACTTGTCCTGGAGATAATTTTCTTTAGCTTTCTTGGCATC
>JARYHS010008066.1:0-15382 GCA_031002005.1 Vandiemenella viatica
TTCGCGGAGCATAAAAGTTTGAGAACCGCTGATGTATTGCAAAGTCTTAAGATAACTGATTTTTGTTCCGGGCAAATTCATTGAAAGTTAACAGCCCCAAATCAACGATCGCATTCGTCCAGTCGATGTGGATTGTGTCAATTCTACACGTTCTGAGCGACTATCGATTTTGATCGTCGGACATCGCAGAACACTGAAACATAAAATTGTCAAAAATAGGTCACAATCCTTATCTACCATCAGAAAGAAGTTTTATGCGGCAACAAGAGTTTTCATTGGAACATTACGTACAGAGGCTCTTATTCCGGGCCGATGGATCTGAATAGGTGCCCGGAACGACTTTTATTTGCATGTATAGTGCCTACTAAGAAAGTCGATCGTGGTGAGGTGAAGGTATGGTCCTGTTTCACGGCCGCTGGTGTTTAACTATTGTAATATTCTGGATAATGAAATGCTCCCACCATTGCGGTGGCGTTTTTACGGAATTGACCCGTGTCATGTTTCAAAGGCTACTATGCAGTGATATGATGACACAATGTTCGCCGATTGGACTAGCCCGCCCAGAGCTCTGACCTCAATTTTATAGAACATCTTTGGGACGAATTGAAATCTCGGACGAGGGCTCGTCAGGAGTGGCGCATGGAATGATTGCAAGAACAATGACGAGATATCGATTTGAAGTCCTGGAAATACTATTAGAAACAAGGTCAACAAGGGCCCCGGTGCAAAAAAATTATTTTGGGCACTCAGGCCAGATGGGCGACCTTTCTTTTTTGCTTTGTGTTGCTAGTAGGGGCCATCCTGATCTGAGGCTGGGGGCCCCTGAGTTCTGCTTGGGGGCCCCCCTGAGGCTAGTGAGGGGCTCCCTGTTCTCAGGGGCCCCTTAGACGACGGTAGAGCTAAAAAAAGGTCGCCAGTTTGCCATGAATGTTCTTGATATCTCGCTTGGTTTTCGAGATATAGCATATCAAAAATCAGTTATAAGTATAGTTACTTATGCTTTTGGCGACGTTTCTTCTGGTACAGGTCGCATTTCAACCAACCACGTCAATTTTAAGATACGATATCTCGAGAACTAAGCGAGATAGATATATATAAAATATTTTTTACGTTCAATTTTTCTCGTCGAGTTACCCAAGAATCCATCATAAAGGGTTATCGTAGAATCCCCAGAATTACCACAAATCTCGCACCATTAATTAATCCCTGACTGGCATTAAGATTTCTATTTAACATGATAATAGCATATTTCTTTGAAAGCAATTTATGAGGCGGTCTCGTAAATGGATCTAGCGATTTGGATAAAATTTCATAAGTAGATAATGTTTTGCTTTTCAAGTTTTTAACACGATTTAAAAAAATAAAAAAGAAGCAATTTTTGTATTTGGTTTCTCGAAAATGGCCCTACCCTCTTTAAGTAGAAAATTCAGGTATCAATAAGCCTACTGATGTTAGTAAAGCTTCTCTTTGGTTAACTGTGCACCTCAAAACACCTAGGAAGCCTTCAAACCTTTTACTTTAATCAAACTTTACTCAAAATCTTGGATATTGAACAGAAATCGAAAGATGCCTAGCGAAGATCGGTCACCCAGGTACTTATATTAAATCTTTTAAGTGTGAATTCCCCAACCTTTCACTTTTTCCCCATAAAAATTTTAAGTTCTTTCAGGATTTTAGGTAAAGTATTTAACACTTCTTGGTAATTTATTCCAATCCCAGACTCTTACCAAACAGTAACAATTGCCACCCCTCATGCCTGAAATATAGTGTGTCAGTTTATGGTCGTGGTCATGTTTTTTATTACATGCACTGTGCACTACTTTCTTCCACTATATCTCCAAGTTGTATCACCAAACACCTTGCACATTCCCAATAATCTCTTCATCCTCCTCGTATCTTCCACTTAA
Organism: Vandiemenella viatica; assembly: GCA_031002005.1. Classification (NCBI taxonomy): domain Eukaryota; kingdom Metazoa; phylum Arthropoda; class Insecta; order Orthoptera; family Morabidae; genus Vandiemenella; species Vandiemenella viatica. The sequence goes on from JARYHS010008066.1 coordinate 1,908, forward strand.
TCACATTCCAGCTCCTTTATCATATTTACTGATTGCGTTCTGTGGTAATTTTTGCAGACAAATCTAGCTGCCCTCCTTTGCACCCTTTGGAACTCCTATATTTGATACCCAAAATGTGGGTCCCATAGTATATTACCATATTCCAGCAATGATCTATAGGCCAGGAGGATGATATGGATATAGTGGGTAGAAGTATCTACCCGGAAAGTTCCAGTGGGTATTTTACCTACCTGGAATTTGAGAGTGATAGAGTATGTGATGTGCATAGAGAGAAAGAACTGTGAGAGCCAGCCAAGTCTCACTTGCATAGGTATATCAAACTGCTCATCCCCTCATAACCCAAGCACCAAGACAGACATACAAAGGAGCCACAGCCACGTGCATTTCCAATACCTTTCGCCAACTAGAATGAGACAGAATGGCTATGGCTATATTTTGAAATGATTTCTGCAGTCATTTAGGAATGGCATATTATATATTTCCGTCGAACAAACACATGCAATCTCAGTTGGTGGGATATATGCAAGATATTTCAGATGAAATGGACAAGGGAGGCCAAATTGATAGTGTAGCACTAGATCTTTCAAAGGCGTTTGACAGAGTAAGCCACAAAATGGTAGTAAATAAGGTAAAAACTATTGGAGTGGATGGGAAAGTGATTTGCTGGGTAGAAGAATTTTTAAAAGGTAGAAATCAGAAAGTTAGGGTGGGAAATGCGGTATCAAAGGAAGTGGAAGTAAAAATGGGAGTGCCGCAGGGTAGCGTATTGGGACCATTGCTATTCATTGTTCTAATGAATAATTGTGTTGATTGTTTACTATCTGAAATTAGATTGTTTGCAGATGACATAATGCTGTATAAAAGGATCAAAACGATAGAGGACTGTAAACAGTTGCAGGGTGATCTAGACAGGATATCTAGTCGGGTTAGTAAACATGGGATGAAGATAAATGCAAAGAAGAGTCAGCTAATTAGATACACAAATAAAAAACAAAAGGTTAATTATGAAAATAAGGTGGGGAAAGAATTGCTTCCTGAAGACTTGAAATGTAAATATCTTGGCATTACATTTGATAACAAGCTTAACTGGGCAGGACACATTGGACAGGTGGTAGGAAAAGGTTTCAAAATTCTGCACTTGTTGGAGAGAGTGATGAGGGGATGCACGAGAGAAATAAAGGAATTGGGTTACAAAACTTTGGTAAGACCATTGCTTGAATATGGTAGTGTAGTATGGGACCCACATTTTGAGTATCAAATACAGGAGTTGGAGAAGGTGCAAAGAAGGGCTGCTAGATTTGTTTCTGGAAATTATCGTAGAATGCAATCAGTGACAGATATGATAAAGGAGCTGGAATGGGATTCATTGCAAGACAGGAGGAGGATGAGGAGGGTAATGGGAGTGTACAGGGCTTATACTGGTGATGAGGCATGGAAAGATATGGCAGTAGGTATGAAAAGTAGATCATGGAAGGGAAAAGATGACCATGACGACAAGCTGGCACTTGATTTCAGGCACAAGGGTGTGGGAAGATTTTCTTTTTTAGGTAAGGGTGTCAGGGATTGGAATGAGTTACCAAGGGGAATGATGAATAACCTACCGAAAACGTTAAAAGAATTTAAAGTTAAAATTTGTAGAGGGCAAATGTAGGTGAGTGTAGGATAGGGGGAAGTTGGTTGTGTAGGGAAATTGCCACCGGAGCCTGTGCACCATTGCAATTAAATTAAATAATAAAAAAAAATAATTAAATTGTGTAAACAAGCATTGTGGAACTGATACTGTGTAATAACGAATTTTAATAAATTTTTGTACAGAATTTAAATATATATTAAATATATTGTGCAGTAAAATTTTTTTAAATTTATTTTATAACTAGCTGAGGACAACCCGCTTCGCTTGGTATGTTTTTATTATTTATATTTTTGGTACATCTGTTTAGTTGTTTTATATTTAAAATATAAAATGGATTTAAAGATATTTGTTTCTTGTTTTATTTTTACTAATTTTCTACATAAATATCATACTCATTGAGTATACAAAAATCCTAGATACTTAATAATGTTATAGAAATAAATTTTTATAAACTATATTTGGTGTTTTTGTTGTGTGGAGCATAAACAAATAGATTTTCTGCTTGTCCGACACGTGAAAAAGCAACATAAAGCTGACCGTGTGAGAAACAGGATTCTTTCAAATTAACTCCGCAATAGTGGAAAGTTTGACCCTGAGCCTTATTTTATAGTCATACTATAAGCTAATCTCACTGGAAATTGTAACCGTTTGAAACAAAATGACAAATCGTTTGAAATTAGTGGGATTCTTGGTATGAAAACAGATTTTCCTTTTTTCTTTTCCGGTTAGGATTACCGCCTCAATGATGTTGTTTAGCAGCTGTTTCACGCTTAATCTTTGTACCATTACATAATTTAGGCGAATCAAGATTTCGTAATAGTATAACTGGTGATCCAATTTTTAGCTTCAATATATGGAAAGGCATACCGGGCGGACTTAATGAATTTAAGAATTCAGTCGGATAGTTCACACTTTCATCTTGATCCATAATGGTGTCTATGATTTATATATTTTTTCTTCCCCCGGTATGATATTTGTATCTGCTCATTTATTCGTTGCACTACATCATTCTTTGTAGCTAAAATCGTTCGCTCACATAACCATTCTTATTCAAGTAGTTTTTTTTCTATAAATGGATACACTTTTTCGATAAGTTTTTCATTCGTGTCTACCACGTTACATAATTCTGCTGTTAAAATAGTCTCCCAGAGTCCGGATCCATGTGGATAGGTAACATTTCCAATTTTCAAAAGATTTTTCAGCAAATGATTGTGCTCTCGGATCTCCTGTAATTTTTGCACGCATATTTTCTGTTAGAGATAACTTCTCAACGCGATCCAAAACATTAATCTCTTTAAACATGCGTTTATTTCGTCAGCCGATGTTGATTTTTGGAATTACCGGCAATGTCTGTCGAAAATCTCCTTGATAGTAGCAATTAAAATTCCTCCCATTAGACTTGTGTTCTTCCGAAGATCCTGTAATGTTTTTATCTAGCGCTTCGATTGACTTTCTGTGGGCCATTGTACATTCATCCCATATTATAATTTTGCAGCGCAATAAAATCTGACCACGTACAGAAGATTCGGGTTATATCACAGACAGGATTCTCTTGCCTCTGCTACATTTAACGGTAATTTTAACGCAGAATGTGCCGTTTTCCCGCCTTCCATTAACGTTGCAGCAATTCCATGATGATGCCAACGCTAATGCGATTTGCTTTTTTCAGTCTACTTTTAGCTAAGATCAAATTAATAAGAAACGTTTTACCAGTTCCTCTGGTGCATCTAAAAAGATTATTCCTCCTTCATCTGTTTCAGTACGATTAATGATTCTGTCGTAAATAATGTGTTGTGTTTGGGTTAATTTCGGTTCATTATCTTTGATGTAACGATCCAATTCTCTTATATTATAACTGAGCTCTTTCGTCAATTGTGAACTAACTACGTCTAACTCTCTTCTTACGGGAGACTGTAATCCAAGTTGAATTAAAGTTTGATTGCTCATCGCTAAACATCGATTCTCTAACATTATCAGTGCTTCATTGTAAATATGTTCATTGAAAGTAACATCCAAATCCGGATTGTCTCTCCTCACTCTGTTTAAAATGTCGTCACTCATGCTATCGCGATATTTCATCCATAGTATATTAGGGTTTGAGGGATTACACGCTGTTAGAATTATTACAAAAAGCTCGTACTTGATCCGCTCTTGCTATTGTGCGGCCTCTCTCATTGCTTGTTCCCAATGATTGTCACTTTCTAATAGACCGCGACGCTGACATGCCTCCCGGTACGTTTCGCAAATGTAACCGTCTACTGCTCGAAGATATTCAAATGATGTTGGTCCACGTATTTCGTGAAGTAGTAGACGTAAGTAAAAACATTCAGCGTTTTTTGGATGAACCGTGTATACTCGACCAATAGCATTACCTTTGAATATTCCTTCAAATCCTTGTACAGGAATTCTCTCTTCCGTCGTTTGAATATTTTTCTTGACGCGTCCCATATGTAATAATTGGGAACTTCTGCATAGAAAAGTGTTGTTGCAAATGGGTCATTTTGGCACAATTCAAAAAATGCAGTCAGGGTCGTATTGGCGGGATGGTTTGCAACTCTTTGTGCGGTTTGACTTGTAAAATACACTCGTTGTCCATTCTCAAGATGGACTGCTAGATGAACAACTGCTGGATCTCTGTCATGAATCGGAAAACCTAATATACGCCAAACGGCCTCATTACTATTGATATATCGTCCCATTTGATATCGCAAAATTTCATCATTTTTGTTTTCATTTGTTACTCCAAAGACAGCCATATCACTTCCTTTGTTAATATATTTACACACATATTTAATTGACTTGACAGAAACTGCAATTTTTTTACGTCATTTCTCAGCTTGATTTTCGCCGTGAATCCTCCTTCACTCGGTTGTCGACGTCTGTATTTTGGATAACCATCTTCACCGGTTTGTGTTTCGTTTAAAAATGGTTTGGGATACCGCTTTGCATCTGTTATCTTTCATACATGGTGATCGCATGTTAAGTACTCCACATGGTCCATGTATCATACTTCTTGCGATTATTTCATACAACACGGGATCTCCAGTAGGATTTGGAAGCTCAGCCTTGACAACGTCATCGATATCATTGGAACGAATTTTCTCTTTTAGCCAAATTAAATTGTGTGAATGTGGCAATCATCTTTTTTGCCATTCTACTGAATACATCCAGCAAATGATACCTCCAAAAATGTGACTCTTCATAATCGTATCAATGAATTTGACTTGCTTTTGTCTGAACACTAGTGCGATTAAGTCATGTCTATTAGGTGGTGTTTGTCCATACTTTAATCTCCTTCCACGATGAATTACACGTGAAAGATATAAAAAAATCAGGTCGACCATGTTTCTTCACGTAAGTCAAAGCGTCTCTCTCATATTCGTGCATATGTCTGGGGCTACCGGTGAATGTAGAGGGTAGGATTACTAATTGTCCAATATTTTCAATATTACCATCACTGGCTATTGCATCCCGTAAATGAATGAATTTTTCTGTTCGTAACTTGCTTTGATTTTGGCGAATGTAGAGTAGTCTTTCTGACTCTATTTTTGCATACATATCAACAATAAACTGTTGAAATAATTGGCGACAGTTAATTACATGATTATATTAGTTTTCTCTGTCCATTATGCGATAAGCATAAAACTGCTTCGAAGTTACTTTTTTATCTGTCGTTTTATTCGTTTTAGGGTTTACTTCTTAAATATTAAAATGGTAGCTATCTTCTCCATTCTAAAATATTAATGGATATTGCAGGGCAACATAAATGCGATTAGTTTCTGCAATACGTTGTAAGTGATTATTCCTTCGTTCTACGACAATGTCCCGGTAGCTACTTTCATTATCCACGATTACTACCGCCACTTCATTTATTTGAGGCGCATTGAATCGTCTTTCATGCTCGCCGATTGGTCTTTTATCAGCCCTAATTATTATTTTGTAGTTATCAGAGACCATTTTATCCATTGCAGTCTTGAACATTCTTAATAAGTCATTATACTTATGTAGGAAACGCTGTAGATCAAGTATTACTTCTCGACTCAATCCTGCAATATTCGCAGAGCGTTGATCTACTTCATCATCTTCATTTCCTATGAAGTAAATTTGTAAAAACTTTGGCGTTTCATTTGGAACTGGTAATAATGACCCTATTTTATGATGCACTTGCCCTTGCACTCTAAACACCAGATTAAATCCTTCCTTCTCCATTACTGCTGTTGCTCCAAATGATGTCATATGGAAGCATGAGTTGTAACGTCTAATTTTTTGTAAAACGTCTTTAGATTTCGATGTTTCTCCATTCATATATTTAAAAAATTCAGACGGCGTAAAATTTAGTACTGGCAAAATCATTTTACCATTTAAACAACATACACTTCACGTTTCTCCATTGAATTTTTTGGCTTTGCAAAAATTACATACTATATCCATTTTCCCAATTACTACACTTGGATGTACAGTTTAATCTTTACTTGGTTCATAACGAAACACTTCCCATTCAAGACTACAGCGTTCTCGTCTTGTTTGGCGCACAGCATGCATAGATGTTTCCAATAATTAAGAATGGACCTGCATCCCTAATCAAAGATTACTAATTCTATCTCTATTCTGTTTATTTATTTCATTCGTTAGTGCACCTGGTTCTGTTTCTCCGGTTAATCGTTGGCTTATTCCATCTACTTCATTTACATTTTCACGTCGTTCCTCTGCCTGAATACCTCTATTCCGTCAATTTTCTCGCCGCAGTGTTAGAGATGCTTCTCTTTCATGCTCAGTTTCACATTCCCTCACAATCTTTCGCCTTTGCAATACTATTCGAGAATGCAGATATTCTCTTTTATGTTTTGGCATTTTTATATTTTGAATTTTTACACTTTACTATTCAGTTTTTCTGTTACGCATACAATTTACCTCATATAATGTCGGAAATCTGCCACAACACTCACGTATCTTTCTTCCTCAGAATGGTTTCTGAACACCATGTTTTACCTATGCACTTTTTTATTATTATATTTTTACTTTTAACACTTCACTTTAAATTTTCTGTTATACATACACTTTAATTTATTAAAGTCAAGCGATCCATGCTCGTCACGTTTCTTCTTATATAACTATGCATATGCTTGTATGTAGGAAAGGCAAAGATACGATCGGCATCGCAAAAATTCCTTTTCCACTTGGGCGTTTTTGTCTTTATATTTTCACTTATCACACTGCACTATTAATATTTTAATTTTTCTGTTGTATGTACACTGTTATATATAAATGGCAACTGATATATATTTATTTTCCACACTTCACTATTCACTTCCCAACTTTTCTGTTATATGTACACTTTAATTTGAAAAAGTCAAAGATATGATCAGAGATAACAAATATGTTCCTTTACACTTTTCATTTTTTTATCGTTGTATTTTAAGTTTTCACGCTACACTATGCATTATTTAATTTTTCTTTTTATATGCACATCATTATTTATAAAAGTCAACTAATATATTTTTTCATTGCAGACGTATTTATTCATTTTTTAAGTTTTCCGGTATACAAACACTTTTATTTATAAAAATTAAAGATACTATCCAAGATAGAATTCGAGATTCCCAATGGAATTTTTTCTTTATTTTTTTTTAATTTCCATACGTCATTTTTTAATTTTTCTGCTATACGGACTCTCTTATTTATAAATTTCAACTTTTCCATCGCACCACGTTTCCCCTTAAACAGTTATACGTAAACTTTTATTTATAAAAACCGAAGATACGAATCGAAATTACAAATTTTCACTTTCACATATTGGCATTTTTCATCTTTATATGTTGCGATTTTGATACTTAACCACTCTTTTTATAATTTTTCAGCCACACAAAAACCATTGCTTTGCGCTAGAAACTTCAAAATAATACTTAAAATACATTCTTTGAATTAAGAAACTGTTCTACGCCGAACAATGACAAATACAGACACACACTCGTCTAATTCTAAATATATACCAGGTCGACCATTTTCATCCCCCATATCTCCCACACCCCTATAGCTACCCGACATCTACAACCATAGTGCACTACATGAAGATACGATTCTACTACCAAACACAAACACCAATGCTCTATGCTATGTAGTTGTGGCAGAAAAGTGACATATGCGGAGACAGTCGAAATACGAAAATATCCTTGGTCGGCCACTTACAACCACCATATCTACCACAGTACCACACTTTCTGAAATTCGGCCGCTGTTGTGATCTAAAGGTGACTCTGTGCTACTACTACACACAAACGCCAGTTATCTGTGATCTATAGTTTTCGCTGAAAAGTGATACACCATGACACTTTTGTCTTTGGCAGAAGTATGAAACTGCCACAGATCGACCACTTTCAACCCCCATATCTCCCACACCCCTATAGCTACCGACATCTAACAACCATAGTGCACTACATGAGATACGATTCTACTACCAAACACAAACACCAATGCTCTATGCTATGTAGTTGTGGCAGAAAAGTGACATATGCGGAGACAGTCGAAATACGAAAAATATCCTTGGTCGGCCACTTACAACCACCATATCTACCACAGTACCACACTTTCTGAAATTCGGCCGCTGTTGTGATCTAAAGGTGACTCTGTGCTACTACTACACACAAACGCCAGTTATCTGTGATCTATAGTTTTCGCTGAAAAGTGATACACCATGACACTTTTGTCTTTGGCAGAAGTATGAAATTGCCACAGGTCGACCACTTTCAACCCCCATATCTCCCACACCCCTATAGCTAACCGACATCTAACAACCATAGTGCACTACATGAGATACGATTCTACTACCAAACACAAACACCAATGCTCTATGCTATGTAGTTGTGGCAGAAAAGTGACATATGCGGAGACAGTCGAAATACGAAAATATCCTTGGTCGGCCACTTACAACCACCATATCTACCACAGTACCACACTTTCTGAAATTCGGCCGCTGTTGTGATCTAAAGGTGACTCTGTGCTACTACTACACACAAACGCCAGTTATCTGTGATCTATAGTTTTCGCTGAAAAGTGATACACCATGACACTTTTGTCTTTGGCAGAAGTATGAATTGCCACAGGTTGACCACTTTCAACCCCATATCTCCACACACCCCATAGCTACACGACATTAACAACCATAGTGCATGACAGGAAAGGACGATTCTACTACCCACACAAACACCAAAGGTCTATGTTATGTAGTTGTGGCAGGAAAGAGATGTATACGGAGATACGAATTTTTGGTCGAAATATGAAAACGCCCTGCACTGACCAACTTTAATCATTATATCTCCCATATCCCCACAGCTATCGGCATTCGGCCAACATTGTGCACGACAGGAAACTCCATGCTACTTCCACCCAAAAACATCAGTGATCTGTGCTAGGTAGTGGTGGCTGTTAGTATCAGTTATTTTTTATATAAAATATAAATTTACGTGGATGAAAACTAATCATGCGTGGTATCACAGGTTAAGAATTATTTTTAATTTCCTTCGCTTTCAAATCACCGTATTACTAATGCCATTATTTCAGCCACATATAAGTAATTCCAAAACGTCATGATTTGTTCATGGTACAGTGTATGTATTAATGCATGTTTGACTGAAGCTATGATTTTCGAACGTAAGTATTATATGAGGTTGTGGTTCTGTTGAAGTATAGCCTGCACCATGATGACAGTTGATAAGCGTTGTTGAAACATAAGAGACAATATGGATTTAGCTTTATAATTAATGTGATATGAATTATTTTAATTTCTCTTTGCTTTAAATAAAGCCTTATTATTGATATTATTTTAGTCACATATAAGTGCCTCCAGCAGGCCAAGATTCAATAGCGAAACAGTGAATGTATTAATGTGCATGTGACAGAAGCCAAGTTTGTCATTAGGTTGAAAAGCAGCCTGGACCAGAATGGCAATTGACACACTTTGTTACAGCATAAGGCATAATGGATCTAGTTTTATAATTTACACGGTGTAGCATAAGGTGTTAAGATGCCTAATTAATTTTTAATTTCATTTTTTACATGTTGCTATCGTCATTAACTCAATTGCACGTTTGGCGATAAACATTAGAAAATCACGGTTATGAAGTTATTTTATAGAAAGAACAGTTTATTTTACTGCCTGTGGTTTGAACAGCAGCCAAAATTTGTACACACGTTTAAGAATATTTGCACATGAGAACCACCAAATATCTATTAATCGAATCAAGTCCATCGAAATAATACGCAGTTCTGTAGAAGTTATTACGGAAAAACTATGTATTTACCTGTCAGCATTTTCTAAGACATCTTTCTTTGGGGGGGGGGGGACGAATTTCGTATCCATAATGATACGTAACAAAAAAATATTGGTGTAATAATGTTTATTGTACTTCCTTTAGCAATCACGTAAGTCATATTGAACCAGAGACAAACTGTTTAACTGTATATCAGAGATAACATATGTCTACCACATTAGTAATCTAACGCATTTCACATGACAACTGACCTGTTACGATGTAAATTAATGGTGATTACGTTTCATTCATGTTTTCCGGTACAGAAAACTGAATAAGAAAAGTAAAAAAATAAAATGGAATCCTTAGTTTTGTCCGATTTTTGTGAAAGAGTGAGCATCGAAAGTGCATAATGATCCGCGACCCACAATTTTCCATATATAAAGGTTTTTAATTGCTTGATCCTTCCCATGGTACATTTAATCATTAGCTATTTTTACAGATTTTGACTCGCACCATTAGTTCTAAAGATCTGAAACCCCGTCCAAATAGCTGCCATAGTTTTTGCGCAGCTCCCATTCAAATAAACACACACAGCTTGCTTACAGACTTATAATAGTATAGATAAATGAAAATGATGTATCAATGTTTTATTCCCCATATGTCCAATAACAGGCACAAAGAGCTATTACACTCATTAATATAATATAAAATTAATATAATGCGCATTTCAACCAAACCACAATCTCTTAAAATATTGCCGTTCAGAAATCATGGCTTCAGTCACATGTGCAGTAATTAATACAGTAACTTTAGATCTTCCATGAAGGAAGAATTTATTTTATTTTTCAAATACTATTTTCACAATATCCCATGCCTTTAAATGGTAATTTTTCAGAAATTTCTTATCTTCATGAACCAAGTTTGTTCCATACTTGTCAAGATCATCAATTTTACTTTTCTACTGATGCATAATCTATCAATCATATTAAAAGTAAAGAACAACCAAAACAGGATTTTCAGCTGAAACTGAATCTTTGGCATCGGTCTCAGTTTTGGCCAAATCAAAACTTGTTTAGACATGTTAAATTTGTATTGTATACACATATACAGAGTTAAAAGTAATAAAAAACAGTAATTGAAATGTGTAACAAAATCAATTGTTTATATATGTTGTACTAGCAGAATACCCAGCAATGCCTGGTGTAATAGGACTGGGTTACATGTACACTATATTTTGAATGTGAATCATGTGTACCAAGTTTCATTATTTTGGCACCAATATTCAGAAATAAACTAAATATTGTTATACCCAAAAAAATTCCCAAAATGGAGTGACTGGATGCTGTGATACAGATTGTCAGTTTACATTTTGGTCCAGGCTGCATTTCAACCTAATCACAACATCTGTTAAAGTTGCTGCTTGATAATCAAAACATTAATACCTACCACATAATTAAATATGTATCTGGAATATATCTGTTTATTCCAGCATCACACAGAAAATACAGATTTTTAATGGGTTTTGACAACGTCAAAGCTTGAGGTCCAAGTTAAAATCATCATCATCAGACATTTCCACTTTTGTGGGTCATCCTGCACATCCTCTTCCAAGTCTGGCAGTCATTCCAAAACTTTTCCTCCATCACTTTTCTCCACACGGCTCCTTTAGCCTCTGCATCTTTCTTCATTTGGTCCATCTATCTTGCCCAAGGTGTTCCAACTGGTCTCTTTCCCTTCCCGCTGTTCAGCAGTGCTACTTTTGGCATCCTCCCCTTCTCAATCCTCATAACATGTCTCAACCATGCAGTCGTTTCCTTGTTAGCATCTCTTCTAATGCTTCCACTTGTAGTCTTTCCCTGATGTTCTCCCATATTATGATGTCATCAGTATATGCTATCACCTTCAGCTCTGTTCGATCTCTGTGTCCTTGGATTTCGGCTATTATTACATATAATACTACATTGATCAGCACAGGTGACAATACACTTCCTTGTCTTACTCCTCTTTCCATGTGAAACCATTCTGAACATTTACTTGATGAATATTAAAAACAGCTGAACTGATTTTGACAGGATTTAAAACTATGGGTTTCTACAAAGAACATTGGAAATTAAAAGGGGTGGGAGTAAAGGGGAAAAGGAATTTGGCTTTTGCAATCCAAATATAGACAATATTTTCTGTTTGATTGAAAGTATATGTGTGTAAAGTTCCATTGATATCGAATAAAAACTGTGGGTATGTATAAAGAACATTGGCAAGAATATGGGGCCAAGTAAATACACATGTGGCATTTGCACGAATGTCCAGTATTTTGTGTTCTGAGTGTAATAGTTGGATACACCAGAAATGTTCTGGTATTGCCAGTAAAGATTTTAAAAAGACAGCGGTTGAAATAAAAAAGAACAGATTCAAATGTATCTGCCATAAGTGCACAAGTAAGGTTAATGTTGTGGTCTCCGGTGATATTCTGTACGACATTGATAATGTCGATAATGTTGTATCTGAATTGGAGTGTGTCTTTAAAAAATATTTTACTCCTTTTCAAAACAGTATTGAAAATACATTGAAGAATATTAAAAGTGAACTAGAGAATATCTCTAAACAGAATTTTAGCACATCTAAACAATGGGCTTTGCTTGAAAAAAGAATCAGAGCCATGGAAAACAAGTTAAAGACATTTAATTTGGTGTTTCCGACGTTGATATTATTTCGGAAACATTTGAAAGAAAAAGACGTGCTTTATTGCTTTCAATGTTCCCGAGTCAAAGAAGCAGGTTGGTAAAAGAGCGACTGGAAGATTCGTGTAACTGTTGCTAATTTGTTGCCAATTAAGCTCGCTGCTGATGTATCTAACATGAAATTGCGCAGGATTGGTTGCCCAGCAGAAGGTAAAACTCGCCCGCTGCTAATAGATGCTCAGTCGGTCACAGATGCGAGAGAAATACTTAAAACAAAAATTGTAGGCTACAAAGAATATAAAGTCACAGGCATTGTGTTAGAAAAAACAAATATTTATAAGTTAATGTGAAAGAAGACAAAAATTTGGCATAGGTTGGAAATATGACTCACAGGAATATCACGCAAGAAAAAGGAAGGGCTGCCAAGACAGAAATTCTCCAAGCATTTAAACAGGATGGTGGGATTTACAGGAGAAACTTGATAAAATGTGGTAAACAACTAGACAAAAAAAACAACAAGGTAGAAAGAAAATTTAATAAAACATGATATAGGAACAAGAGGGACAAAACACAGGAGGGTATACAACAATAATGATATTGAGGAAAAGAAAATAGCATTTCTTGACAGTAATACCCTTGTTTCGATTTATTTTGTGGATCCACCATGCTTCTTTATCACAGAGCCTAGGGACTCAAACTAAACTAACTTTTCATCTCCTGTTAGAAGCTATGCATATGGCAGAGATTCTACACTATCCATTTGGTCTTATTTATGTTTGCTGAAAAGCCGGGTTCCAATTTTTGTTTTCAAACTCATTTTGGTTTCTGATTTAGCCCATACTTTCACTTACAAATAATAAACAATTTTTCCCAATTCTGACTCCAATGTTCTAACCACCTATTCTTTTCCTTATGA
>JARYHS010008068.1:0-12999 GCA_031002005.1 Vandiemenella viatica
AGCGGACCTTCATATCCTGGATACTGTCTCTGGGACGGAGCTGACGTTCGAGCTAGAGGTGTTGATATTTTAAAAAATATCGGATTTTCGATATATCGATATTTTTAAAACTATCAATATCTGACTTCGATATATCAAAGAAAAAGTATCGATGTATCAATATATCGACCCCATTTTATAAAAAACAATGCAACAAAAACAATTCGTTTAATAATACGGCCAAGTGTCGTGGAATGTTACCAATAAACAGTTGTGAGATATACTTCTGAACCAAGTTTTCAATTTCTTAAACAGAATGGTTTTTCACGGCATTACGGACAGTTAAAAAAAATTTAAAACTTTTTAAGAAAAGAATAGAAGACAAGGTATTCATTTTTACTGAAACGAAAGGCATAATACGTATGATTTACTGTAAGACTTGTAAAACCGGAAAGAGGTTAGAGGGAAATTCTGGCTTTTGTGAATTTGTAAAACTGATAAAGCAACACAATAGAGCGATTTATTTAGGTAGAAGTATTACAAGAATGGTTTTATGTGGAATTTCATTTCTTTTTACAGATCGATAGCATATTCTGAGTCTTACCTTTTTAGGTCTATTTTTTGCACCTTAAAAAGCATTTGTGATCTGCCCGGGAAATCTTCATACAATTAATAATGTTCCTACTTACACTCTATTGTGAAGTCGGAAAGCTTACCTCAACAATAAGCACTTGCATTTAAAACGATGGGTTCGCGTCCCATTCATTCTGCACTGCCTGGATTGTTGCCATCATCTGAGTAGGCAATGTACCAATAACTTCAAAATTAAAAATAGAACTAAAATAAAATTTAACGTTTTTTTTTTACCTAAGCTTCCTTATCTTTGTGCATAACAGAAATTTTAGGTTAATAGCCTTACCATGAAGAAAGTTACTAACGTAAAAATTTTCTCCTAGTCCTTTCACGTTTGGTATTGCCATCGGATAAATACAGGGACTTTTCTTATAATAAATTCGTTAGTGGTATTGACTGTGACATACTTTTCAGCTCAATTCTTCTGCCGGCATGTAACAAGCAGCATAACCAATTTGAACAAAATATATAACTGTGGATTACTACCATACCTTGCACATTATGATTTGTTCTTAATACTAATTCTTTCCGACGATTGAAGACAAATTTTAAAAACTTGTGAAGCGTGTCCAAACAAGAAATCGAATGAGTACTAACTGCATGAATGAGCATTGATATTTGGCCTTTTTTTTACTATTCCTTGATTGGATAGTAATTAATCAGAAGCACTAACTGAATAATTAAAATATTATGCAATAAATTTTATTTGATGAGTTAGGTTTTAAAAATTTGCATTTCTTCTTAAACTTTTATGTACGATTAAATTTATTGCATGTGCAACACAGGTAATTCCTTTCTTTTCCCCCAAAAATAACTTTGCATCCTCCACGGTAAAACGGTAAATAATAACTTTAATAAATATCGACTCCGATATCCAGATTTCAATATCGATGTATCGATATATCGCCCCTAAATATCGATATTTTCCAAAAATAATGTCGATATTTTATCAACAGCCTTAGTTCGAGCTGGTTCCACACATTTTCTATCGCGGACAGTCCTGTGTTTCTTGCTGGCACGGGAGTCCTCAATGTCATGCAAACAGTTCTTAGAGACACGTGTGTGGACGAGCACTGCCCTGTTGAAAAAGGCACCACGACACTGTCGCATGAGAGGTAACATATGAGGACGCAGGATGTACGTGACATATCGTTGTGCCGTCAGAGTTCCCTGAATTACTTCCAGCCGTGATCTGATGACATATCCGATAGCTTCTCACACCTCGACGCCAGAAGTAACACCGTGGTGCCTTTCCAAAACATTGGAAGATTGGAACCAATCTCCAGATCGCCGTCATACTCGCTGCCGATGATCATCTGAGGTAACTCTTCGATAGATCGAGAATTTGTATCTGTAAGTCAAATGAACACGAGAGCTTAGTTGAATTTTAGTGCACAGTTCAAAGTATATGATGTCCTTTCACCCAATAAGACTGCATTCGGCGTGGTACAACTCACCCACGCAATTTTCCTTCAAAACCTAAGTCTCACTTATAAACTGTTTCCTGTACGAGATGATTGCTGGCAGCTTATCAGAGCTGTGTTCTCCCTCGGCGTCGCTGGATCAGTCCCCGTTCCGATGCTCGTCGCTTGGCTCGATGTCTCGCGAGGCGCTGTTCTCCCACCAGCGAATTTCGATAGCGCCAATGACGTCTGGAAGTCATTTCTACCATCTCCCAATGCATCCAGACATGAAACTTTAATGTGAAGAAATAGTACACCCTAAATAAACAATTCTCTTATTGGATAATCACATTTGCTCTTTCCTCTCATACCACCTCTCTTCATTCAGAATTTTTCCGATTGATTTGGAGGTTTTCCTCTAGGTCCACTACTTTATTTTTGTTGGTTATGGCTTTGCGCCTCGTCGATGTCAAGGTCATTAGGGGCGGAAAAAGGACTAGGCACAAGAAACGGGAAGGAATTCGGCCATGGTCTTGTGAAGGAAGCATCCAGGTATTCGCCTGGAGTGATTTAGTGAAACCATGGAAAACCCAAATCTGGATGACTGGACGGGGATCCGAATCCGCGTCCTCCCAAACGCGAGGCCAGAGCGTTACCGCTCACCCACCATGCTCGGTCCCATGTACATATTTCAAGGAATCTCGTATATGGAGCTTCTCTCTCTTATAGAAGTCTATTCTTCTTCGTTTTGCTTTACGTGCGAGATGACTAATATGGAATATATCTTATTTAAGCATGTATTTTGGTGCGAATTAGTGTAGATGGTAGATGAATTAGTAGAATACTTCAGAAACGTTAAATCATTTAGAATAATTATCAAGATCTATCAAAATACTAGCAGAAAAGTAAATTGTTATAAAAATATAAATTGTAGGAACTAAGGGCCTACTTTAGGCAACAAGGTAGTAGCCTATATAAAATTAGGAAATAATTAATTAAAAAAATCTCGGTTCGGTCACGGAAAGCTTTTATTCCGCTAATATTACTGTAATAAATCTTCGTTGGGGCAGCGAATAGAATGTAGCCCCATTGTAACGTATTGACTCTCCTAAGAAACTGCAGTTGGACCTGTCGGGTGACCCTTCGGGGCGGTGCAGAGGAGCATTGGGAAGTCCAGTGCGAACAAGGCTGACATCGTTAGCCGCGCGAGGCGCGTGCTCGAATACCAATGCGGGGCTACATCACATGACACAATTACGTTGAGATACTGCCGTCTATCACGTCTACCATCCACCAACTGCCTAGAACTGTAATCCGAACATCGTACATCTATCCCAATGTGCCGCCATTATAATTCACAACGGACAGCACTGTTTGCTAGGATACATTTCTTTGATATCAGTAGTTTACTCAGGTGAAATGAATGAGGAAAACCAGAAATGAAGAGTAAAATTAGTGTGATCTGGAAGAAACCTTGTAATAGGTTGAAAAATGAGTGAGGGGGATTTTATAAAATTATTATTTTTTTAATATAAAATTTTATAAATCAATTATTAATTATTGATTGGCAAGGATCATACGCCGGGTCGTAAAGACACCTGACACAGATATTTTATTAAGTTCAATAGGCTGCTACACCGCTAGGCACATTTACATTTAATATTAATATAAATTAATGCAATGTCAAGCAAGCCTAGACGTTACAATTGGCCGATTTACTCAAGCAAAAAATTATATGAACTTTACTTTACTTGCAAATATTCTGACGAAGTTACAGTTAGTGAGCGGGAACAAATGTTCACAATACGCTACTACAAGAAAACAATCATCAATCAAAAAGAATACATGAAATGAACATGCATCTCGGGCACCATCAAATAACAAGTAGAAAACAAGGAACTCGCGATATGCAAAGGTTCCTACAATGTTCAACAAAATGCCGGCTAGCTCAGGGTCAAAATTAGCTCAAAGAACACAAGTCTCTTTCTCAAGTCGCTTACGGGTCATTCGCAGTCTCATAAGAACTCAACGATGCAAGACCTGGCGTTTACACTTTACCTAGTGTAGGCAGCAACACTGAAGTTCGTCACGCTATCAGCCCAGCGTGATAGAAAAATCACCAGCCAGTGATCATAGGCAGGTCACTGTACTGACCAAGCACAACAGTTCTGGCCTGGCAATAAGTCAGCTCGACCGCACTGGATCGCGGTCTGGCCAGAAGTCAGAATCGACCGCACTGGATCGCGGTCTGACCAGAAGTCTCGACTGCTCTCGCCCGTGGTCCGGGCAGAAGTCACAATCGACTGCTCTGCCCCGTGGTCTGGGCAGAAGTAACTTCCTTCTCTCCGGAAGGCGATGGCGTCCCTCTCCCGCGCAGGAACATGGCGGGCAGAAAGAAATACACCCTGTATTAACATGTGTAGACCCCTACAGATGATTTCATAGGCAGGTTGGAAATCACGTGGTATCGATGCACACTCAGATTCGCGGCATTTCGCTAGCGTCCCTCTTCCGCGTCCATGCTTGTTGACGCAGGGGGGGGGGGGGAAGGTTGACCTTCGCCTGTTTGCTGCAGGAACCGTTTGGGGTGACTGACTGGCCTTGGGGTGGCGACAGCGAGGCGGGCTATTGTCCGTTCACTGGGATTTTACCGTTTCACTTCCCGTCCCGAGCCTCCGATATGCGACCCTTCGCTTAAAACAAAATCCTATGCTCACACATTTTCTGAGCCTTTTCAAAGGAAATACCCTTGCATTTTCATATAATTATATACAATTTTGGGCTGCCCGAGATCAATATTAATAAATTTTAATCTGAATAAATTAAAATAAATCATAACTTAATAAAAATAAAAATTGTAGCGTGGCGTGATAACGTCACGTTACAACCTTAACTGAAGTTACATTTTTATTTGAAGAACAAGCAAAGCCACTAATTTTCGTCGAATTAAAAGTATTTCGACGATTAAGTCTGGGTAGTATTTCTATCGACTACCAGGAGCGTTGATGGCAGGTTAGTAAATACATTGCGCGAAATTTATGTGACTCATATTTAAATGTACTTAGAGTTTAGTAGTACCTGGCTGATTAGTATTAATTATAATAAGCTATCGTTAAGTTAGCTTGGGTTAGGGGAAATGAAAGAATGTTATTTAATATTAATTTCTTTAGATACGAGGAGCAAGTTGAAAGGTAATAATCGAGTGAAGAAGTAGAATTTATTGAGAGTACGCCGATGTTTAAACACGTTGGAATAGAATTGGAGTTATCAGTATTATTTGAAAGGAAGGGAATGAGTTATAGGGTTATTGATGGCAGGAGAAAAACAAAGCAAGTCTATGGTGGGTGGGTGGTTAACGTTCTGGCCTCGCATTCGGGAGGACGCCGTTTCGAATCCCCGTCCGGGAAATCCAGATTTGGGTTTTCCATGGTTTCCCCAAATCACGGCAGGCGAATGCCGGGATGTTTCCTTTAAAAGGCCATGGCTGAATTCCTTCCCATTCCTTGTTCCCAGTCCCATTCCGCCTCTAATGACCTTGACTTTGACGAGGCGTAAAGCCATAAGTAAAAAAAGCACGTCTATTTCATAGTTGTCAGTTTATTTATGCGCTTGTTGTGGCGATTGGAAAGTACTATTGCCGATTAATGTCAAATTATTTGTGAAGAATTATGGCCAGAGGAGAAAACTGCAATTTTATTAGTTTCAGTGGACGGTTTTTGACATCAATATTTATCACGTCATTGTGAGAAAAGGATTTTCGCTTCTTTCTGCGAACCTCTGCAACTTCAGAAGAACCTACAGTTAAGCGTAGATATAAAATTCTGTCGGTGGCCAATGGGAACTTTTGTTGAACAAATTGAATAAAGTGTACTTAATAACTGAGATATCAAGCTAGTAAAAAAACTAAACTTTAAACAGTGCGAAGATAAATTAAATAGTTTTTGGTCAACTGATCATGTCGACTGCGTTAAAAACAGCAATATTTTTTAAAAAGAAACATCGTATTAAAAAACGGGAAACTGACACTAATACGAAGTCCGAAAGAGTGGTGTTTCGACAATGTGCCCCGAGCGATTGATCTACTTTCTGAACTGACATTAAAGTCCCCATTTAAATGTAGTGATGAACTTGTTTCAGTTATTTCGATAAAAATAGTTGATTTAGAGATATGCAGGTAATAGTTTATAAGAATGAAGTAAGAAAAACTACTTCTTTCGAACAGTATTAGGGAACGACCTAAGGTTGAGGATGCGAAAATTGTAAGTCGTAATACCAAATAAACTTAAAAAATATACGGGGAAACAAATATTTAGTTTTAGAGAGATTTTCCAGAAATTCCACTTTGCCGAATTTCTTGCTAACATCACCATATGTGATCAAGACCGAGACCTTTCCGAACGCGATACATTTTCGTGAGAATTTCTCCCGGCATGTAGCTCTCTCTTGGTAGGAAGAATTTATAAAATCGCGAGGCGATGTTGTCAGCTTGCCCTCGGCTGCCTCAAGAGAGTAACCGAAATTCGATAAGTCAGCGATAAGAACAGCACGGTGTCGGCAGAATACCTCCAGCGATCGTTACTCGTCCTAGCAGAGCCTTCTACAACAGGGGAGTGGATGACGTGCATGTAAAAAATATTCGCAGCAGACAGATAAATAAGCTTTATCAAACAAAGTAACAGTACTGTAATTTCTAAATACAAGAAGGAACTGAATATGAGTTATCTGAATGTTTAAACTGTCAATGTTTAAATAAGGACGGAGGCGGTCCTTTGTCTTATCTGTAAATTTACGGAGTACAGATTCGGTGGGAAAGATTTTCAGTAAAACAGTAAAATGCTTTGAACAAAAACAATCTAAATATTTAATGTTTCAAAAGTCGGACCTCCAACAGTTTTCTTTGGATACCATTATTTCTTTCTCCTCGTAGTTATAATATGTGTAAGTTAACATTAATGGTGTTGTATCTTCTGAAATCCAGTTTGTAACATAACAGTAGCATTCCGCCGTTCCGAAGTGAGCGCATGACTACATTGTTTAAAGTCAGTCGTTATCGAGGTATGGTAGCGGACGGCTCGCGTCGCGTTAATGTGAGACGCTATACTAACTGTGCGGGTGTAGCAAGAAGTAAGAAGAATGAATGAACTAGTTTAACCATTGCGACGTATGTTTTAAATTGATTTGAACAGTGTGTTGAGATACTAGAACAGTGAAGTGTGGCATCGAAAGTAATTTAGTGTGGACTGATTTGGATTAATAACTTTCCTTTTTTTTTAAGAATCTTGCAATCGACGGATTACGAAGTTTCAATAGCCTTATCATCTAAATTCTGATAGTGGCCAACTGGTTTGATGTGTACTTTATTTTAATAAACGTGTGGAGAAACTATTTTCATTACTTTATACTTGAAGGTTTCTCTTAATTAGTTATCCTCACACTTTTATCGGACTGGTTTGGACCCTATCTGGCGACCGGCGGCGACTACGAACTCATTTATCCGGCTTCTAGTGCTGTATGTTAGTAATTAAAACCTTAGCAAGCACGAAGTTCGGTCTACAGTAAGTATGATGTCAACCCCAAGAAAGGCAAATAGTCTTACATGTCGACGAGTGACAGGACTGTGTGGTAGAAATTAGTACTAGGAGGAGAGACAATTTTTCTCAAATCCTAGGAAAACACACAAAGAAAAAAAAGGAAAACTAGTGATATCAAGACGACGACAATCGAAACAGGTGTCGACAATACCCAAAGGTGCGGAAGAACTCCCACTCGACGAAGGCAGCGCGGCTGGTCAAGGAGCAGCGGGGAAGATATTCTACATTGTTCGGCGCGGAGCTGGGCAGCCGAGACGACGAAGGCGGGAGAAAGAAGAATCGTCGTGCAGAGTCTCCGAAAGCTAAGGACGCGCTGTGCGCTGCTTGTTTGGCTATTTTTGAAGGCTTAAATCCTTTCCTAATTTTTTCCTAATAATTTTCCTTTTTTTCTGTGAAATATCGAGGAAGAAAATCGGACAAGATTTTTCTCTCCTAAATCGACAATACATTTTGTTCTCCTTTGTCATCAGTGATGACAGAAGCAATTATTTAAAGTCCACCTGTAGTTATGCCTATAGTGCAATCTTTTGTTTCCTTTTTTCTTAAAGTGGCATGCATAGCTAGATAGCTTGCAGCAGCGGGCGCTTCGTGTATAACGGCGTTGTTGTGGTCTGGTTGTCTTATTCGCAGGAAGCGAATTTACAATATTTTTGATCCTGTTTTCGGTGTAAAATTATAATCATGCCGGAAACCGAGGGAAGCGCCAATGCAGATATAATGGAGATGTTACGAGGGTTAAGTGAGTCAGTAAAAAATTTAAACACGAATTATGAGATCCAGAATTCCAAGTTGGAAAATCCTAAATTCCAAATTTGGAAATTTAAATTTGGATCTCAAATCCAGTACTGAAATCCTCCATGATAAATTTGAACATTTAAATTCAGACCTCAAATCCAGCACTGAAATCCTCCATGATAAATTTGAAAAGTTAGATTCAGATCTTAAGTTAAGTACTCAAACCTTTGATTCCAAGCTCGATAATCTAAAAGCTGAGCTAAAGTCTGACGCGGAAGTATTACATTCTAAGTCTCTGAAAGAACACAAATCCCAAATAGCTGAATTACGTAAGGATATGGAAGAGTATCGTGCTTTGTGTAATATGCGAGCAGAGGACTTAACAACCCAGTTTTCCGATTTAAAACAAGAGTTAAAGGGTGAAACTAATAGTTTGCGCCAGGAAACCGACGCCTTGCTAGAACAGTATGCGCAGTTGCAAGAAAAAAGCGATAGTCACTGCCACCGTATAAAGACGATAGAAGGACAGTTCCAAACATTGCAAGAAGGTACCCGACAGGGCTATGCGGAAGTGAAGTTTGGGATGAAAGAGATAACTGCGGAGGTGGAACAGCTGGATGAGAAGTTGGAGAAATTAAAAGTGTCAACTGCCGTATTTGTGGATGAGAGAATGAAGGTACAGGCGCCGCTAATTATAAAGCAAGAAGTATTAAAACAAGTGCCGGGTGTAGTGAGAGAAGAATTCTGTAAATACAAAGAAACCGGAAAGGGCACCGTAATTCCTGTTCAATGCTACGACGAAAAGATTGATTGGGAAGAATTTTCTGACCGAAATAGCATCCATCCTGTAAAGTTTATTAAAAATTTCGAAAATTTTCCACCTTTTATGGCTGCTAGTGAGGAGAAGAAAATTAATATGGTAATAAAACATTTAAGAGCAGGACCCCGACTGTGGGCAGAGCAATTAGAGGAGGAATTTTCATCTTTCGAGCAGTTCAAAGAAGATTTCTTGAATCTTTACTGGTCGGCAGAGCGGCAGATCGCCGTAAAATCAGAATTAATGTGCGGTGACCGTTATGATCCGAGAAGAGGATCGCAAACCGATTTTTTCATGCGGTGCTATGCATCTTGCCGATACTTAGACCAGCCTCATAGTGAAGAAGAGTATGTACGAATGATTGCGGCTAGGTTACCGGAACAGACACAGCTAATACTTACTAGCCACAAGATCCGCTCCATAAAGGATGCTGTAGATATGCTGGGAAGATTAGATGTACAAGAGCAAAGAATGTACAGAACAAGATACCAGGGGCAACATAATACTAATCATTTTCAAAATAACGGATCCCGACAGGAAAACCACCGAAGAGAAGGGAATAGAAATTTTCGGCAAGAACCGGAAAACTCATGCCGGCAAGACGGAATTCAAAAGGAAAACATAGAGGAAGGAAAATCACATAGGCGGTTCCAGAATCACAACTACCGACCGCAAAATGAAGAACAGAGGGTAGCCGTGGTTTCAGAAGACAATACCAGACATTTAAACTAGTGCCTGCCACTGAGAAGGCTTCGCCAGCGGCGGAGGCAGAAAAGAGGCCGAATACAGAGAAAATATTACAAGTAAAAGAAGAAAAAATAGGCTTGAGGCGGAAAAAGGATCAACCAGAAATATGTCTATACGATACAGTATTTAATAACTATGTTGAAGAGGAACTGACAAGATACGAGAACATTTTATTAACCAGTACAAGTGGAGAATTGAGAGCGGATAAACTAGAAGATTTTAAGGAAGGCAATATGGAAATTGAGAATGACGAGTACCAGAAGACTGAAATTAAGTTGATAGAAATCGATGTATCCGGAGAAGAAACAAATAGCGGTAAAGCGAGCCGGGAAGTAATTGAAATGGCACCCCAGCAATATGTCAAAAATGACAGAAGCATGCGCGCGCGTGACAGCAACCAGCGCTCGCGCAACAGTCAATGCGTAAGCACTATAGTAACCTGTGCCAAAAATAAATTAAAGTGTGCGGCAGCCACGGGCGCAGTAAACAAAGACGGCGGAACATTTTTATCGACTGAAGAGTATTATGGAGGTAATAAGTCAATACCAATGGACTGCGGAGTATATGAAGAAGATGACTGGAAATTAAAGCAACCGCAGATACGTAAAGAAAAGAAGAGAATCGACCGGAAATATATCAAATGGAAGTGGAAAGCTAACGTGACAGGGGTGGAGATGAGCCCTTCATCTATGGATGTTGGACGAGGATGTCTACTCACTCCGCAATGGTCACGAATAGGGGACACCCTTTATTCTTTCTTTTTCCTAATTTTTCCTTGTGTGGCGTATGCCAATTACCTCATCGCTGCGGCGAACAAATCTTTATTTTTTTTCCGGCTAAAGCCAGTAAACTAAATCCACATTTCCACTCTCGTACCCTGCCTGAAAAAATGCCAAAGCAGCAGCAGCAACAACAGTAGGCTTTGTGTAGTGCAGTGTAGTGCGTGAAGTGCTTCGACAAAAGTCGTATAGAGGTTAATGACCTCTACCAGTGTCGCAACCGAGGACTCCACCCATAGAGCCTACGGTAGAAGCGGAAATATTATTTTTGTCATGTTGTGTATATATGTTCTTTCTTTTCAGTTTTATTTTCGTGAGAGTTGACAGTCTATTTGAGAACTGTGACCACGAAAACTATAACAATTTCATGTGGTTCCTTCGAGTATTTTTTTTATATGTTTTCTTGATGTTGTTTGTGTGCCTGTTTTTTTATTTAAATATGTTAAATGGCTTTGTGTATCTTATGTTAGTAGGTTGGCCACACTCGAGAGTTTGAAACTTGGTATTTGTAAAATTTCTTTTTTTATTGTAATGATAATTCTTCAGTTTCTTTTGGAAAAAAACCTGAACAATTATCACAAATTGGTAGTTGGGGAATGTAACATAACAGTAGCATTCCGCCGCTCCGAAGTGAGCGCATGACTACATTGTTTAAAGTCAGTCGTTATCGAGGTATGGTAGCGGACGGCTCGCGTCGCGTAATGTGAGACGCTATACTAACTGTGCGGGTGTAGCAAGAAGTAAGAAGAAGAATGAACTAGTTTAACCATTGCGACGTATGTTTTAAATTGATTTGAACAGTGTGTTGAGATACCAGAACAGTGAAGTGTGGCATCGAAAGTAATTTAGTGTGGACTGATTTGGATTAATAACTTTCCTTTTTTTTCTAAGAATCTTGCAATCGACGGATTACGAAGTTTCAATAGCCTTATCATCTAAATTCTGATAGAGGCCAACTGGTTTGATGTGTACTTTATTTTAATAAACGTGTGGAGAAACTATTTTCATTACTTTATACTTGAAGGTTTCTCTTAATTAGTTATCCTCACACTTTTATCGGACTGGTTTGGACCCTATCTGGCGACCGGCGGCGACTACGAACTCATTTATCCGGCTTCTAGTGCTGTATGTTAGTAATTAAAACCTTAGCAAGCACGAAGTTCGGTCTACAGTAAGTATGATGTCAACCCCAAGAAAGGCAAATAGTCTTACAAGAGGCTTGTGCATAAAGCAGACCCAGCCAAATGCTGGAGACTGTTGAGGATGATGATGATGACTTCTAATTCACAATTTCAATACAAGAAACAGAAATAACTTACAAAAAACACAAACATCTCTGTCATTAGTACAAAGAGGAGTTAATTATACTGGTATACATCTGTTTGATAAACCTCCTAAGAATATAAAATAGTTTGCAGATAATAAAGATATATTTAAAGAAAAACTGAGAGATTATCTGATTGGCAACTCCAACTCCATTCAAGAATTTCAATAAAATAATTAATTCTATTAAATATGAATTTAGCAAAATTCCGTTGTAAAAATTAATGTTTATTTTAATTTTTTAATTTGCCTTTGTAACATATAATTGTTTTTACTATATTTATGACACATATTGCATGTATGTATATTAACCATGACATGTTTCACATCCCAGAGGTCCTTCCTCATCAGGGATCGATGAAACAAGATTGATAAATAAATAAATAAAAATCTGACACCACGCTATTTAGCGTCCCAAATGAAATGGCAAAGTTTGTAAACAATTAGTCCTCTGGTATAGCTGCAATACTACGGGCAAAATAAACAGATATATTAAAATTACCATAAGTCAGTAAATTCTATGCTCAAAACCCAGTAACAGGGGAAGAGGTGGAAAAAATATTTCTCAATCTAAAAAATAAAAAATCAACGTTCGTGGATAAGGTGACCATGTTTACAATAAAGCAATTTATATGTGTCCTACAGACCCATTAACTCATATAATAAATGAATCTTACAAAACCTATGTATTTCCTGACTCACCAAAAATTACAAAGTTCCTAACTATTTAAAAAATGGGAGTAATGAACATGTAGAAACTTACCACCAAATTTCAATAGCCATCTTTCTAAGTTGCTTCGCGTCCGTAGGTATAACCTCAATTGCCCTACGTAACCCCTGGGTGGTGCTAAGAAAGCAACAGCGATATGATGAGACTGAACTGTCTGAATAGACCTCTTGGTCAAAGGATAAACAAAAGGGAGCCAGAAGGTCCTTTTCAGGACCCAAAAGCTCTTAGAATTGGATCATCTCTAAGCATTTGTCAACTGAAC
>JARYHS010008071.1:0-25022 GCA_031002005.1 Vandiemenella viatica
TCCAGTTTTAAAAATTCAATGAATAAAATTAATTCCACCTTTCGAAAATCAAAAAACTCTTGCATGACAGAAATACTATGGAAAGAAACCATTTCAGAAGATAATATTTATGGAGAATTCTGTGTCACTTCCAGCAATGCAAATGGGCACAAAGATTTTGTATTATGGAGCACACAAACAAACATAGAAGAATTCAGAAATTACTGGAAACCCTTACAAAAATTAAAGATAAAAGAAAATATTTTCTCTGAATACTAAACTAACATCTAAAAATTGTAAAACTCTAGCATTTTACAAAAATATTAAATCAGCATAATAATTCTAGCTCACATTTACTATTCACTGGAAACACAACACAATTTGAAAACTAATAAACCTTCAAAGGCACCAAAAGCAACACATGAGGTATTCCACGTGTAGGCACTGCTTTCTCCATAAATGTTTAAATCGTGAAATCCATAAATAAGTTTTATTCCCCTCAAGAAAGATCATCTGTTCTAACATTATGCAGAACTAACAAAAACTATCCATTAATTAACACACATGCCCCTATAAATGAATATAATAAATGAAATTCAGAAAAAAATTGAGTTTTTTTGGAAAATTCTCAAAAATTAAATCTCCAAAAACTGACACAAACATGTTAAAAAAAACAAAGTGATAGAAAGGCTAAGCCATTAAGACATCATGAAAGAATACACTGCACACAAAAGAACAAAGTTGTAATTTGCACAACAATATATAGAGGGATACCGAAATAAACCACTACTTACCTTAGATGATGGTATCATGGGATGATCACATAAATAAGCACAAAACACAGGAAAAACAATGAATATTTCGAGACTTGGCTCTTCGTCAACAGGAGAAAATCAAGGAGGGATGGTGGAGTAGGAGACCGTTTCACAAAATGACCGTTAGTCAGGAACATGGTGGGGGTAAATTTGAAAAGAGGATAGGGAGAGGAAGTGAATTGAAGCTAGTACCTGAGAGTGCAAAATGTTACAAAAACCGCAAAAAAATATATTAAAATGTTCATAACAAGTTTGAGAAATTAAAAGTAAATAAGTAAACAAAATAAAAATATAATTATAATAATAATAATAAAAGAATCTATATAGTTAAATGTCACCTATGGTATGTGGTGGTTCAATATACTATAGACAGTGAGCACGGAGGCAAGTAGAGGATAGAGGGAAGGAAAAGTACTAACTGGATATTACCTCAATTTGAGATCAGGAGGTGCCTTGTGCCCAGTTTGTATTGGTAGGCAAGTTCCCACCTCTTGAGTTCTGTTGTTGTTGTTGTTGCTGCTGTCGCTTTAGGGCACGTCGAGAGCGGGGTAATTAGTGCTCTAACACCAGCTATAACAGTCGCTTAAGAATGTACTAAAATACTGTCGACTGTAAAGGGGTCGCCCATACAGACAGCAAATAAAATAAATCATAAAATCAGACGTGGCTTTAAAGCGGCCACCAGAACTTAAGACCGTACAACACCTGGATGGCTGTAAAGGAGCCAAGTAGGTTCACAAGAGAATTAAAAACACTACATGTCTCGCTGGCTGTAAGTGAGACATGAATTATAACAATATAAAAAATAAAAACAATGCATATGGGTGGGTGGCTGTAAATAGGATACCCACCCATCCTAAAACTAGGCCGATCTGCCTAAAATTTTAGGCACTAGACCGGCCAAAACACAAAATTTTAAAACACTCGCCATGCTGCTGGTCTCATTGTTTAAAATGAGGGACAGATTGTTGGCCAGGCCAACGTCTGCTCTCGGGTCTAAAAATAATACACAATCAATTAAAATGTGGCGTCAGAGGTACGCCACAAGCATTACATTCCGGAGGGTCCTCTCGGCGGAGAAGAAAACTGTGTGTCAGAGGACAGTGCCCTACACGGAGGCGAGAAAGGAGAACCTCCTCTTGAGTTAAGGAGCTGCTATTGTTGTTTGGGAGGACTCTGATAGCATGGACTGTGAAACAAGAACTGAAATTATTAGTGTTATGGATAGCTAATGGATGTTTTGGATTCCGAGTGAAAACTGTCCGACGGTGGCTATTCATTCTAATGGCTAACGGATTGGTAGTCAAACCTATGTAGGAAGCCAGGCAGTGTTTGCAGGTATATTACTTGGGAGGTTTCACAGGTGGTGTGTCCTATGATAGGAAAGTTCTCGCCCGTGATAGGGTTGGTGAAAGTGGTGGAGGCATAGTGAATGTCGCACATCTAACAGCGGGGTCTATTGCATCGGAAGGGTCCTTGCGGCTGTCTGATGGGACGAGGGAGACTGTGTTTGTGGACTAGTAGCTGGCCGAGGTTGGGAGGCCTGCTGAAACAAGTTCTGGGAGGGCCAGGGAGGATTTTTGGAAGAATGAATCTCACTCCTGGGCAGGTTAGTAGGAAATCATAACCCTGCTGAAGGATTTTATTGATGGATTCAAGGGCAGGGAAGTATTGTGTAACCAGGACTGGACTATGGTTGGTTTCAGGGAGTTTGGAGCAGTCAATAGGTAGAGCAGGTTGCAATGTGGCTCATGAAAGTTGCTTATGGACCAAAGTTGGGGGATAATTGCAGGATACCAATGCTTGTGAGATGATGTTTGAATATTCCATAAGGGATTTCTGATTGGAGCATATACAACTGCCTCGAATGCCAAGACTGTAGGGGAGGGAACTTTTGGTATGAAATGGATGGCAGCTGTTAAAATGGAGGTACTGCTGTGAGTTGGTGGGTTTGGTGTGGACTGAGGTGGCCATTGGAAAGGGACAGGTCCACATCCAAGAATGTGCCCTGGGTGTGGGAGTAGGTCCATGTGAAATTCAGCGAGTTATTTAAGGTATTTAGATTATTCAGAAAATTTAGAAGGCTGTTTTCTCCATGTGTCCAGATCATAAAAATGTCATCTATGAACCTCAGCCACAGGATGGATTTGAGGGGGATGTTCTCCAAAAACATCTGTTCCAGGCGGCTCATGAACAGATTAACATAAGAGGGGGCCATGCAAGTGCCCATGGCAGTGCCACGGGTTTGGTGGTAGATACTGCCTTCAAAGGAGAAGTAGTAGTTGTTCAGTATCAGTTCAGCCAAAGTGGCGAGGAAAGATGTACTAAGGCGGCTGTTGGGAGGGCGTTTACCCAGAAAAAATTCCATGGCACCAAGGCCATGGCAATGTGGAATTTGCGTGTACAGTGATATGACATCAATGGTTACCAGTAGGGAGTTGGAAGGAAGTGGTGTGGGTATGGTGGAAAGACAAAAAAGGAAGTGTTGTGTATCCTTGATGTGGGAGGGGACCTGAGAGACTATAGATTGTAGGTACTGGTCCACCAAAGGAGAGATTCGTTCAGTAGGAGATCCATAAGCTGCAACAATGGGGCATCCCCGATTGCCAGGCTTATGGATTTTAGGAAGTAGGTAAAGAGTAGGCGTGTGTGGATTTTGAGGAGTAAGGAGAGAGACTGACTGTGGGGTGAGACCTTGGAGGGGCCCATTGAGCTGTACATATTCCTGTATTTTTTTGGTGACATCTGGTGTGGGATCTTCAGCAAGGCAGCAGTAAGTGTTACCATCTGATAACTAATGAAGGGCTTCAGCCACATAGTCACTGTGATTTATAACTACTGTGGTTGAGCCCTTGTCCGCAGGTAGAATGATAAGATCTGGGTTAGACGAAAGTTGTTTTCTGGCACAGGTTTCAGGTGGGCTGAGATTGTTGGTATTCGTCAAGGACTTCAGAAAACTAAGAGAAGCCAAACTGGTGGATAAGAATTCCTCAAAAATTTGTTTGGGATGGTTCTGGGGAAGAGGTGGTGAGTCAAGTGTGGATAGTGGTTTGAATTTTTGGAGACTGGGTTCCAGGGAGTCTTGAGGCCCAGGTTCACTGACATGACTGGCAAAGTGGTACCGCCAGCGAAGTGTTCGGCAGTATGAAAGGGAGTCCCGGACTAGGTTGGCATGGCAAATGAGAAAATGTAAGGGCTTTGGAGAGTACAGAGAGTTGGGGTTCAGATAGTGATGAAGAGGACAGGTTAACGACGGACAGATTAGGTTTGGAGGCAGGGCTGGAGTGCAGAGAGCGAGGTGTGGGTTTCAAAGGAGGAGGTTGAAGTTGTTGAGCAGTTGGGCAATAGACAGTTTTGAGGAAATCAGGTGAGGCTGCAGTTTTGAATGGTGGATAAGTGGCTGGCAGGGAAGAGACTGTCCCGCTGCAAGATGGGACTCTAATAATGAGGACAACTTGTGCGGATGGTTCTGG
This sequence comes from Vandiemenella viatica, assembly GCA_031002005.1. Classification (NCBI taxonomy): domain Eukaryota; kingdom Metazoa; phylum Arthropoda; class Insecta; order Orthoptera; family Morabidae; genus Vandiemenella; species Vandiemenella viatica. The sequence goes on from JARYHS010008071.1 coordinate 4,268, forward strand.
GCATGTCTACTACTGGAATTCACCGCTTGTTGTAGAATCAGATTTATAATTGGGATTACTTGCGGGGAAGATAGCAGAAGTATTTTGTGAACGGATATGAGGTTTCTGGAGTGTTGGTTAGCCAGATTGGTGTACTGTTGCAGGACAAGGTTAGTGAGGGCCAAAGACTGTTTGTAGTGGAAGGAATGTAGAGCTGAGTGAATTTGTGGGGGACACCCAAACAATGGAAGTTTGATGGTGAGACCATTTGGAGGAATGTTAAAGAAGAGGCAAGATTTTAGGTAAAGGATATGAGACTGTAGTTTGGCTAATTGAAAGGCATGGTATCCAAAGGAGGACAAGTATTTATCAATATGTGCCCTGTAAGGGAATGTTGGTGGAATCATTTTGAGAGAGGGGAGGAAAAAAAATTAAATTGAGAAGTGTTAAAGATCAACTCAAGTCACGTACAAACTAGGCACAAGGCAACCTCCTGGTATCAAATTGAGATAATACCCAGTTAGTATTTTTCCTTCCCTCAATCCTCTACTTGCCTCCATGCCCACTGTCTACAGTATGTTGAACCACCACATACCAGAGGTGATGTTTAGCTACATAGATTCTTTTATTATTATTATTATCATTATATTATTATTTTGTTTAATTATTTACTTTTACTTTCTAAAATTTATGTTATGAACATTTTAATATATTTTTCTGCACTTTTATAACATTTTGCATTCTCAGGTACTAGCTCCAATTCACTGTCCCCTTCTCCCTGATCTCTTAATTTACCCCCACCATGTTCCTGACTAACGGTCATTCTGTGAAACGGTCTCCTAAACCACCCTCCCTCCTTGATTTTCTCCTGTTGACGAAATATTCATTGTTTTCCCTGTGTTTTGTGCTTATTATGTCTTCATCCCATGATACCATCATATAAGGTAAGTGGTGGTTCATTTCACTATCCCTTCTTTTTTGTAAATCCATTCGCTAATTAGCTCCTAATATTTCCTGGTAGTTACATATATATATAAGACTGCGGTCTCTATGTACACATCTGACTCCGCCTGGTGTCTCACTTCTGCATGTATTAGGTTGTAGGCAGGAAAATTGTGCTTCTCTTGTGTTTGTTTTTTGTGTTCGTTGTCCCAACTGCCTTCATCTGTGGCAAGTGTTGGCAGGGCCGGCGCTAGGAATTTCGGGCCCGGGGTAAAATCGGTGACTTTTTTTTTTTAACTCTACAAACCCGGGCGACAACAGGCAGATTCTTGGCTTCCAGGTCTGGGCCCCTCCAACCAGTGATCGGGGGCCCCCCATCAGCCGGCGGGCCCGGGTACAATTGACCCGCTTACCCCCCCTAGCGCCGGCCCTGAGTGTTGGGTCATATTTCCCTCTCCTTCCTTAGTTATATATATATAAATTCAAAAATCAAGTACATATTGATGGATTCACAACTGGAAAACGTTTAGAACCAAGAAGTTATAGAAATAATGAGACAGCACTGCTAAAAAGATACAGAAAATACAGCTGATGGAACCTAGTCTGCAATGATGTATTGGAGGAAAAAATGGAATCATGGAAAAAATGCACTCTACAAAAAGAGTAGAGGTTTATAAAAGTTTTATAAACCATAGAAAACTTACTGCTAACATCTTCAAATCAATACAAGGTAGCACATAACATTAGCAGCACAAATAACCCAGAAAACTGATTATGCAACTGTTACAATTGCCACTCACAAAACTGATCAAAGCCTATGAGATTAACCAATATACTAATTTACTTTTCAGAATGGAGTTGTTTCATTAATACAAAAAATTAACTCCTATGAAATAATTATAAAAAGTTCTTCTGCAGATATTAATGGAATTTATTTTAAAGCTGTGCTGATCTCAAACATGCTCGAAATTGATTAAAGAATATTTGCTGATAAAACATTGTCTAATCTCTCTCTGTTTTTTTTTATCTCCACTACAATTAAGTAACTATGTGCCTTTTATTATCTTAGCACCCATTTGCCAGTCTGTAATGATGTAAGGAAAGTGATATTTTTAAACAGTTAACATTTGATAGAATAATTCCACTACAATATTATGGTTTCATCCTGTTCAGTCACTAAGTTACCACAATCAATATTTTGTAATTACTGATACTAAAGACTTCATCCCAACATTTGCTATCATATCTTTCCAGAGAAGAATGGAAAACAGAACTAGAAAGACATTGGACTGAGGCAAGAATCCTCAAACTTGGTTTTAAGTACATAACTAATCATCTAATTCACTTATCTAAAAAAATTTCATTTCGTTTAGGTGTGGTTGAATAATAAAAAAAAGAGGCCAAAAGTAAGGAAGATCCAATGAAAACAAATAATAGATAAATAGGCAGCAATGTTCTTGAACATTTATATAGGGAAAATGAAATACTACAACACTAGAAAAAATGCCTTGTTGAAATTGAGATTATGAGGGGGTGAGAGAAGATGTGGGAGGGGGGGGGGGGAAGTGGAAGCAATCAGGCATAGCCTTTTAGAGGAACCATCCCAGCACGGTTTTGGAAAACCGAAATCTGGATGGGGATTTGAACCACATCATTCTGAATGCCAGACCAGAGCGTTAATGTCCACCTCAGTATCAATATAATCTATAATTAGCAGCACCTAATTAAATTTTTTTGAAAATACACAAAAATATTCATTAACACCAACAATGAAGTATAAAGCAATCCGTAAGACTACATTTACATGGAAAACAAAATTTTGCAAAATAAGTTGCTTTCTGCCAACCATTAAACACAACCTTCATGAGGACTACAAAATTTAGGTTAATGTTACTGTCATAAATTACTTGTACACAAAATACAAATTCTCCAGTAGCAAGGTCATATAAGTTATTAATTTAAATCTATTAGTAGAAGGTTTTACCCAGTAACAATAAACAACTTAAACTACGCTTCCTACTAGGATACAATAATGACTGTACAATACAATAAATACACTTTGCTCAGTAGTAATGGACAATTAAACAGATCTAGATACATAGAGGTACCACTACAAAATACACACATTAAATTTTCTCCAATTAAAAAAAAAAAAAAAAGTTTACATGAAAAATGGTATCGACCACAAAATTACATTCAAAATAAGAAGATAGCAAATTTTGTGGGTCTATTGGAGATTCCGCTACGACATTCACCAAAAATGTCATAATATTGCTGTAGTCAGCCGCAAGTTATATTATTTTCAAGCAATATTTCCATTGTAATACAGCATGGACCATTAATTTCAAGCAGAAACTAGGTTGTAGTAAACCCTGGACCAGCAGTATTATGATGCCATTTCCTTGTGGAATCGCGATCTCCAGTAATCCCAATTTTGCTTCTATTGAAGGATATAATATTACAGCAACTGAGACAAAGAAAATAGTTATAATTCCACATGATGGTCATAGCTTGAGATGAAAAAAAGAAAATAGTCATGGCTACATTGTGAAAATTTTAAGTAGGTATTTCAGCTATCTGCGAGTTACAGCATTGCATTCTACATCCCACAGAGCCAGTCTCTTATATCAGGATCTAAGGAAAATGATTGTATTTTAATATGTGATCAAATGGGGGATAGGCTAGTATGATCATTGGGCTAGTAATGTTCACAGAGTAATGACTACAAGTCCACAAATAAAGCCGCATTTGTAGATTTTCCAGTTTTGATATTGGGTGCCATGAGGAATTTCAAAAAAAGGTTTTAGTAGTTCTAATGGTAACATCTCAACAAATACCCCCCCCCTTTTCCCAAGCACTTACCATAGATGGTAGCACTACCTCACTGTGTGAATTGAATGACTTCTCTTTTTTCTACCCCTTAAATTTCACTAACACATGGCATCTATTATACTCCCTAATTAAATATTACCAGTAAGCATCATACCTATTACAAGGAATGGTTATAATCAATTGCACTATGTGCTGATTGCCTTTCTATATCAAATTCCCCCAATAGTATCAGATTTAAATCCTGCAAACCAAAATGATAAATGGCCAGTTAGAACTACTTCAGAAACTAATTCTAACAGTGTAGTATTGTGACATCAATTCATCGCAGGGACTAATGTTTTTTGTAGTGCTCTCCAGTAAATGCACATATGAAACTCAATTACTTTTGTGGATTTCCTACTATACACTACTACCAACAGCCTTACCAAACTGGATCTGTAGGAGTATACAACATCAGCAGAACTATTTAAAACCATGAGGGGCAATAATTTTGTGCCAGTCAATCACGTGATCTTTACTTTCATGCAGCATTAGGCTGGAATATGCCCTCGACCAACGTGACACCACTAGGTCCACTTCGAAAAGTAATTCTAGTAGGGTTGTGCTTGAAAATCAAATGCCTCACGATATCATTACCTTGCGTGTCTTTTAAGTAGTTCCATATAAATCTTATACTCCTATGGATACATATTCCTCCACTTTGCAATCAAAAGAGATGTCATCAATCAGAGACGTCTTCCTGTACCCATTACCAAACTATATACCATACTGTCAACATACTTTACCCAACAAGAATAGCTACAAACATATTTTCTAGTAATAAAGTATACGATACCACTAACATTAATTTTGCCAATGCTAAAGGTTTTGGACAAAAGTAATGTAATTCTACATGACAGTCAACACAGTAGATGAAAAGACAGAAAAAAACATGGCATATGGTATCCATAATATTATACTATACATATTGCTGATCTAAAGGTCATATAAAACATCCACCTATCGTTTATATGGAGATTTTCTTATGATATAATTTCTTTGGCTCCACGTTTATACATAGGAACCTACAAAAATTGTCCTACTAGTTTGAACTTTGGCTCACACATTCCCTAGGCAATAATATCTGATTAGAAGTATAACGTAAGCTTCAAATATGTAGAAATAAATTAAAATCACTTGAAATGTGGGTAGGTGCATACATGTTATTATGCAATAAATGCAAGTTAATAGATGTTGATATTTGTTTCACGTGTTTTTAAGTCTTCATTGCTGGATAAAAACTGCTTTCCACATATAAATTGCAGATACTTAATATGTAGAAAATCAGTAACATTTACAATTTCTCTGCGCACAGTTCCCATTTTGATTTCAATGCTACGATATATTGCACGGCAGCCTACCTTCCAGGGTAAAGCATCGCGTCTATCACAACCTATATTTCATACAGAGCATTTAAGTTGGTTTAATTTTTACATAATAGCAGTTGTGGTTAGGTTGAAATGCAGCCTGGACTAAGAATTAATAGTAAGAAACACACAGAATAAATATCAACATGTAATAACGTTTATTTCTTGCGTAATAATATGTATGCATCTACTCACATTTCGAGTGATTTTATGTTATTTCCAGATATTTGAAGCTTACGTTATACACTTTTAATCAAATATTATCACCTAAGGAATGTGTGTATTAAATTTCAGACATTGTCCATTTTGTACGTTCTGACGTATTAACGTTCCATATCTATCACAGTAATTTTAAAATGACGCAAGGGAAAAATCCATGTTTAAATATTATCTGATATACACATACATATATTGCAACCTGCTAATAACTATCGATTCAATCTTAAATCATTGTGATTATAGCAGTAAGTCAATGTTTCACTGTTGTCAATAATTGCTTCAACCATTCCACTAAACAATCAGCAATTTATCACACTATTGGACACTTGCAACCGATAGATTGAAAACGCCAACTTCATAACCCAAAGTACTGTGATTTATATACATGTACACAGTTAATAACTCATTAGAATAAAGACACTCATATATATCATGTGAATTTCTAACATACTCTTATTATCTGAATCAGGCAATAGTTACAGTAGATACATTAAATGCCTGAATATATATATGAGTAAATGAGAATTTAAATGATGAAATCTGGCAGCAAGAAAGCATTAACTACAATTTTCTAAACAGAGAAAAAGAATACATTTTTTGCAATTATTTTCGTTCTCGACATTTTTGTTTACAACAAAATTGGGGAGAGGAGGCTACATGCAAGGCAAGTATGTTTCGTCCTTATAACGGCTCATATATATGTATCATGTGTTGATAGAAGTATGTAACTAAATTATAAACTCAATCGTCTAATTAAGGTAACTCAACAATAATGATATTACTTACCGTGAACTCGCCCGTGACAGCATCAAAACCGACATGCACAGTATGTTCAAAGTTGGTTGGATAAGAAATATTGGGTTTTTCATTTTCTTTTACTTTCTGTTTTATTTTTCCTTTAAGCATTTTCTTCTTTCTATCATCGGAATCGGGTTCTTTAGGCAGAGGTCTCATGTCTACAGGCAAATTCGGAGTCGAGTCACCTCTGTAAAATAGTAACAGGTAGAATATGAGATTATTCGTAATCAAAATAACTTAAAGCCCATATCAAATTTTAATATGGTATTAACTGACCGATTACTAGTTAGTCTGACAGGAGGTGCTGGAGGTTTATCCTCGTCGTCTGACATTTTCAGTGTTTGAGTGTAGGCACAGTAAAACACTATTTAGTCAAACACCGAAGCACTTGAAGGCGAAAAGCAACAAAAGTAAAACTTTTCATCTATTCAATAAACGTATACATAAAAATAAGAAGCGAAGGTAATAAGGTTGCTAATTATACAGACGTCGAATCACACACAAATTGAGTCACTTCCTTGAGTGGTTTTTAAACGAAGCGGCTTGTACGAAAAAAACAGCATGTTTATAAACACTCCCTACGGATGGATGTAGCTATTTTCCACATTTTTTGAACCCTACACAGCGAGGCCCTTGAGACTATACCTACACCACTTTCAACCTGTCAAAACCCAATGTTCACTACCTCCATCCCAAAAAACCTTGGCAGGCCACCATCACCCAGCCCCTTTGAAAACAAGGCTTATAAATTCAAAGAACTACCGTACGTTTCCAAAGACGTAATAAAAACATCAACTACGTTAATAATTTTTTTTTTTATCAGGAACAGTGCTACAATCTGGTTTAAGTTTGAAATTTTATTTATACGTATTATTGCACTAGACCCCATCGGCATGAAGATTTGAAGTTGAAAGAGTTCCAATCACATAAAAATTTATGCTGTACGGTGAATTGTTGAAGCAATAATTATTATTTTAAGTATTATTAAGTGTTATTATGTTAAGTATTTTATTATTTATTGCCTCACTTAAAATTAATCCAATTGGCTGTCAACTACCATCGTTTTCCGTCAAGAGTTCAAGGAGATAATAAGAAAGAGGGAAGAAATATTTATTCCAAAACAGAAAATAAGGAGAAGTAGAGAATCTGTGTACTACAATATGGAGGTGAGGAGGTTAAATAAATTGGTAAGAGAGAAAGTAGGGCAATATAGAATATTTAAAACAACCAAGCAAGGACTTATTAATAGTTAAAAAGGTGGCTAAAGATGGGTTTATGAAAAGTATTATCAGTGCAGTAGGAGAGGACAAACAAGGGGCCTCAACGAGCGGCATTATATTTTGTGACGTCCGCCGTCCCCCGGTAACAGAAGGCGAGTTGCCTCTGGCCAAACCTTGCACCACGATGACCTCGTCTACAACAGCTACAAAAAATCGATCCTTCCAGGGACAATATCGATAAATACCAAAGGCTTCTCTTCAAAAAAAATCAGTTGTACTAACCAACCTATGCCAAAAACTTGACAGCGATATCTTATGCTTCCAAGATGTACACTGTGATAATAATCAAATAAGACCCACGGCTGAAAGCATAAGTCTTTTTATACAGAGACCACACTGTTAATGACGAACAAGAGGTCGAGATTATAATCCCTTTTCCAACGGTTGCTGATGAAATATTCTGATTGTTTTGGGTCATCTCCCTACACCGGAGCGTGCGCTCCATCACAATTTTATCAATTATTATATTATTATTATCGCACCCTAAATATGGGAGTGCTACATTTGCCAAACCTAATATAGTTATTAAATCCGCCTACTTGACGGAATCCAATCACATAGAAATGCTTTCCATGGAAACAGACAAATGTACCATCACATCAGTGTATATATCACCAACAGCTGACTTCCAATTCAATCCTCCAAAAAAAGTTTACAATCAACGAAACAGAAATGTCATCGGAGACTTCAACAATCATCATGTTGATTGGGGCTACGCACAGAGTAATACTAATGGCTTGGCGGTAGAACTGTGGGCAGACTGTTAAATGTGCAAGAAGCAAGTCCTATCTTCGGTACCCTCCACTCAACAGAAGGCAACTACATGCAGCGTACAGCAGATTATTACACCGATGACTGCACCATTCAAGAAACTCTTCAATTTTAAAAAGGCATAGTGGATTCTTTTCAGAGAAATCGTTGATAATGAAATATCACAATTAGCTCCAGATCCACGTATTTATGAAAAGTTTGTAAAAATCGTAAAAAAAACTTTGCGATAGTGTATCCCGCGAAGTTGCAGAACGAACTACATCCTTGGACTGCAGTCCAGCGAAGCCGATTTGTACACTCAATACTATCATCTGTTTAAGGAAGACCCATTTTCTGATGCAACAAGAGAATTAGGGAAATTGCTAATCCAAACAATCGGAACATCCAGAAAAAAAGCGTGGACTGACCTATTCATATACACTGAAATGACGCACAATAGCAAACAAGTGTAGACAATTCTTAAAAAACTCACCACGATTCTCGTCAAACTACGCAGCTACTTCTTAATAGTAAACCAGCCGCCAGCCGGCAGAAGCAAGAACTGGACCACAGGAACCAACATCATCCGTGACACCACCAGTGAAAATTCCATGATTAGTTCCCCCCCCCCTCTTCTGAATAAATAACAACCTGTATTAAAGCCCTCAAAAACGGAAAATTTATATGTGTTGACCGCATCCACGTTGAGCAGATCAAGCAGATGGGGGAGAGAGGAGTAAAATGGCATCTCAAGAGATTCAGTGGATGTTTCCACAGTTGCAAGATTCCAAAGCTCTGGATGAATCCTCAAGTAGCACTACTAAAACATGGTAAACCCCTTGACGATGCCAATAGCTACCGCCCGATATCACCCCTCAGCCACGTCCATAAACTTTTTAAGAGGTTCCTACCAGTTATTAAAGAGAACCTGATACCTCAACAAGCCAGATTCAGAACAGCACGCTCCAGCTAAGACCAGGTCCTATATCTAACACACTCTATAATTTAGTTACTGGAGTAGTCTTCGTTAACTGACTGCAGCCAATGACACGATCAACACACACAAAAAACTCTTTACTAAAGTATACAACATCACGCGGGATTTCGATTTCACAAAAATAGTCTACGAACTTCTCAGCAATAGGCAACTTTCAGAATTCAAAAAGCCTTCCACGCAAACCGAAAAATGGACTTTCTCGAGGCAAAGTTCTTTTCCCAGCTTTATTTAATATCTATACCAATGGCCAACCTCTTGATAGCCATTGCAAGTACTTTATCTACGCCGATGATCTTCCCCTTGCTGCTCAACATCTGATTTTTTAAGTCGTCGAGGGTAGATTTACAACAGTTCTTCAATCCATTCGAATTTACTGCAAGCAGAGTCTGCGCGTTTCACTTGCGAAATAAATGTGCTAAGCGAAAGCTGAATATGTCCTGGAATAGATCGACTCTGCCTCACAGTGTAAACCCAAAATACTTAGGCGTAACACTTGGCAGAGGTCTCACTTTTAAAAGTCATTGTCGCAACGTCAAGATGAAAGTATCATCACGTAACAATATCTTAAGCAAGTTGATGGGATATAACTGTAGAGCTAACCCGTGTGTCATCCACTCTTCTGGCTTAGCAATATGCTGCTCCGCAGCAGAGTATGCATGTCCTATGTGCCAAAAATCAAGTCATGCTAAGGCAGTAGACGTTGCCCTCCACAGAACATGTAGGTTCATTACAGGTTGCCTCAGACCATCGCCTGTGGGGAAAGTTGAGATATTAGCTGGGATCGCCCCTGGAGACATTCGCTGGGAAATTGCCACTAGCGTGGCAAGGCTTGGATTGAACAAGGACTCCCAACACCAGCGCCATCGAGACTAAAGTCCCAATCAAGCTTGCTATCAAAGCCACTAAACGGAGCACCAAACAATGAAAGTATATTTGTTTAGGAGAAGAGTGTGCAACATGATCCCGAGTGTGTGAAGCCAAAAGAGGGTTTACCACTTGGGTCTGAACCATGGCCCATATGGAAGTCGCTAAATAGACTTCGAGTTGGAAGCCGTTCCAAAAATAAACTTGCCTCTTGGGGGATACCTGGAAGAACAGTCAGATACCACATGTTATGCGGGGAGTGAGAAACCATGGTACATCTGTTTTCCACAAATCAGAATGAATGAATCTTAATTTGACCTCCAATCAGCTACTGACAAAGATATTGCGTTGGCGGAAAAACTACATCACATTTAGTGCTGTCATCAACAAGATAAGAAGGAGAAGAAGAAGTGCAGGAGGACCTTTCACTGATGCATCGAGGAGAAATTTCTATTGCTATGTTAGAAAACTGAGGGGAAGGGAGGGTGATGAGACGTTTATAGATAAGGAAGCTATTTAGGATTTCAAAAAACAGAGATTTTAATAACTGATTTAGTGAGAGCATTAGGGGCAATCAGAAACGGGAGGGTCTAAATAGAAGAACGAACTTAAAAACACAATTAGAAATTAGCAGACCAAAAGATTTGAAATGCATCCTGAGGATATCGTGAAGGAACTAAGAATGCTGAAAAAACATAAAGGGCCTAGTGTATACAATATTACTACAGATAAAGATAGCAGGATGTGACATTGTACTTTATCTTGAAATATTACAAATACATTATAAAATAGACGTGTGTGTCCTATATTTCACTTTTCAGCCACCATTACCTAGCACAGATCACTGGTGATTGTATTTTTGGTAGTAGCATGGAGTTCCTATCAAGCAAAAAGTTGGCCGAATGCCAATAGCTGTGAGGTTGGGGGAGATATGGTGGTTAAAGGTGGTCAATATAGGACATTTTCATATTTTGACCATAGAGTTGTGTGTCCCTATACTTCTCCTTCCTGCCACAAATACATAGCGCAGACCATTGGTGATTGTGTGTAGTACTAAAATCGAGTCTCCCATTGTGCACTATGGTGGTTGTATGTCGGTAACTATAGGAGAGTTGGAGGTATGTTTGTTGAAAGAGGTCGACTTGGGGCACCAAAGACGTGTGTGTCCTTATGTTTCACATTTTAGCCAAAACTATCTAGCGCAGATCACTGGTGTATTGGTGCGGTAGTAGCATAGTCGCCGATCAAGTACAACGTTGGTCAAATTTTGGTAACTGTGGGAGTGTGGGAGATATGGAGTTTGAAAATGTTCTCTTAAGGATATGTGCGTGTTTTGACCAAAGACATGTGTGTTCGCATATTTCACTTTGCTGACTCGGCTTCGTAACGCAGACAGCTGGTATTTGTTTGTGGTAGTTGCCTTGAGTCTTCCATCATGCACATTGGTGGTTATCTATGAAAGTGGTTGATGTAGGGTATTTTCCTATTTCTACCAAAGACGTGTGTGTCCCTATATTTCAACTTGCAGCCAGAACTACCAAGTGCAGACCATGGGCGTTTATGTGTCGTAGTAGCCTGAAGTCTTTCACCGTGCACTATGGTAATTGCATGTCGGTAGCTGTGGGAATGCGGTAGATATGGTGGTTGAAAGTAATGGACCTAACATAAAAATAGGCATGTGTGACCCTATATTTCACTCCACAGTCAAAACTACATAGTGCAGTCCACTGGTGATTGTGTGTGGCAGTAAACTCAAGTATTGCTAAGTGGCGTCATGTCAGTAGCTAAGGATGTGTGGGAGATATGGAGGTTGAAATTGGTCGATAGAGGGCGTTTTTATATTTCTACCAAAGACATGTGTGTCCCTATATTTCACTTTGCAGCCATAAATCAGCACAGATCACCTGCCTGTCGACCCATCTCAGACCGACGGGTAACTCGATAACAACGACGACGGATCAGTTGAGAAGGCGCAGCCGCTGGGGAGAGGTTGGGGGGGGGGGGGTTGGGGGATATTCGAATATGGGCCGGTACTGCCACTGAGGCTCACTTTGGCGGCAATAACGTGGAGTGAACTACAAGGCTCTACGCGGAAATGCCAGATCTCGTCCCAGCATATGGGGTTTCTCCCGCTACAACCACACCGGGTACAACGCCTTCGCAAGTTCTTAGAGGCAAACGTTATCGACCACGCTCCTCAACCGCCCGAGAAGCTGGTGATCCACGGACTTCCAAGCGATACTCCAAAGGATGCGGTCGGTGCAGAGCTCAGCAGTTGCTCTGGGGGGCAGCCAGATGCGTCTCTCGCTCTACAATGCCAAGCCTGCGGAACGTGTTCCTTGGTGGAAGCACCGCACCAAGGTGCTCGGGTACAAGGTCAGAATAGAGCCAAAGAAAGAGCCGCCGCTAGCCCTTGCTCAGTGCTACTGGTGCAATAATTTCGAGCACCTCACCCGAGGCTGCACTGAAGCAATAAGGTATGTGCGGTGCAGAGACAACGACCGGGCGGCGAACTACCTGCGACCGCGAGACACAACAATATGTTGCTACTGCGGCGCCACCACACACGGAGCCAGTTGGAGCTGTTATCTAGCACACCTACGCCTCCGTCCACCGAAGCCAGCGGTTTCCGCGACCTCAGGAAAACAGAGGTGTCAGTCGCAGTCCGGTTCACTTATGCGAACCTCTGCCGCTGGCAAAACCAAGGAATTTGATCGACCACGCAGCAACCGGTGCACGAGGCGCCTGGCCGCCGAGCAGCGTGAAGCAGAAAGTGCACCCTCGGCCGCGCTGAGAGAAGGCAGGCGAATTGGACGCGCTACTGCGCGGCATACAAGATATGCCCCCCTAAGTCGCTGCCCTAAAGCGGCAGTTGTTACGAGAACAACGGTGGACAACAAAAAACGCTAAGATACGTTGATCTGGATGGTATGCTGTCAGGGCAGGGATAATGGGCCCAATCGACAACAACAAAACACCGAGGCAGAAGACCGGCAGAACAGTGAACTAGCCAGTCAGCTGGGCTTGGCTGGCAGACAAACGACAACTCGATGATGATAATAAACCGTGAGAATTATAGCACTGTAAGTTTTACATCACATTCTTCAAAATTACTGACTAGGGTAATAAACAAATAATCGTAGAAGAAATAGTAGATGAAGATTAATTTGGGTTTGAAAAAACCGCGGTACAAGTGAAGCAATTGTGGCCTCAAGGTTACTATTTGGAGGGCTGATCATTGAAAACAAAGATACTTTTATGGCATATATTGATTTAGAAAACTTTTCTGCAGTGTTATACGGGACAAGATGCCCTAAATCTTAAAGAAATCTGTTCTAAATTATCGAGACAAAAATAATCTATATAAGAATCAAGTGGCTACAATCGAAGTAGAGAAATATGAGAGATATGAAGCAGTTAAAAAAGGTGTGAGTAGAGAAATCGTTTAGTTTCAATTATTGATCTAGGAGTTAGAAAGAAAATTTTAAAACTCTGTATGAGGAGTACAGCACTTTATGGTAGCAAAGCATAGTCTTTAGAAATATTAGAAAGAAAGAAAATTGAAGCATTTGAAATGTGGTTCTAGAGAAGGACGTTGAAATTTAAATGTACAGATAAGTTCGAAATAAACGTGTTTTGGAAATGATAGGCGAAGAAAGAAGCTTAGGAAACAGTGTGGTAGAAAGAAGTCATATTTTAAGAAATGCGGGATTTGTTAGTGGAGGTGAGAACCGTAGAGGAGGCAATATGTTAGAATATATGAAGCAGGAAGCTGAGGACGTATGTTGTAAGGGATATGATCAGATGAAGAGGTTAATTCAAGATAGGAAGAGATTGAGGATTTCATCAAACGAGACGAGAGACAGAAAAAAAAACTCTTGATGCAGCGATGACACCGGTACGTAAACATTCAGCCCAAAGGTACAGCAACCAGCAATAAGATACATTCCATTGCACATAGACCGTAAAAATAGATACCTTTCATTTCCCATCCATGTGTTGGTGTACATGGAAGAGGAATATATTTCTCTCTAATGAATTCCGACTTTAGGTAAACCTTATAATATTAAACTCTTATGGGAAAGATAAAAAAAAGTAATTTGTGAAAATTTTGCCGTCTACATTTGCTGGAACTATGATTCAACTTTTCGCCAAATGCGAGTACAGAAAACGAATTAAATACACCAACGCTGAATTATGTTTCCAATTTAAAATTGTTAAGTATCAGAATTTTGCAAACTTTGTTTGTGATTAAGCAGTCCACAGATAATGAAATGTAAACGTTCGTTGAAAAAATTTTGAGCTATGCCCAGGCTATACTAAGGACAGAAGGTAGCATTTAAAAATTTACAATAACTCAAACCTCAGCAAGGTTAGTTCAGGAAACTAGTGGTTTTAAAGAGAAACAACAACAGTAAGAAGGAAAAATTATTGTTTAAAATTTTTTATTTAAGCTGCTTTTGCACTCACATCACGTAGGCGATAAATTAATTTAAAACAAACAAACGAGGAAATAAAATCATTACTAAAAGGCCTATATTTCTACCTCTCTCGCTTTTGCGCTTGCCAATTTCTTTATGAAATCATACTCATTCAAGTCATGGGCAATATTATTTTTTATAGATATAATTGGAGAGATCTGACAGTGTATTTTGAGACATAATTGATCGTCAATAAATTTGAATGTTCTGAAACGTCGTTCTCTTTTAGTGACAGTTAAAAGTATTCTTAACGAAATTCGAAGTGCTGTCTTCACATTCGGAAATATATTCTGCCAAACATTTTTTTCCATAAATTGAAGAACTTTTATTGGTTCTGTTGATTCAAACTCCTTCAACAATGGTTTCAGGCTTCAAAGTTTCTCAACCATTCCACGAGAAGGATTTCTCTCCAGCAGTTTAACTTATTTCTATATTTGGACTTGCATTTTCTAGTCTGCCTTTTCAGATATATTTAAAAAATAATAATATATAAAAATTTCCATGTATCATTAGATTTGGATAGTCGTGTAAATCGAGTGACCAACGCATTCCCAGTCGTGTCGATCGTAGCGTGAAGCACTTTCTCATCTATGGCCTCATATTCAAATAATCTCTTCTTTCTTCCGGACTGGAGTGGCTTAAAAATAGGATCTATCCCAGTCTGTTACCAGAGCAAACAAATAATCATGCTACTTTATTTCCGAGCAGTTATTCACCAATTGTGAAGCGTTTGGTAAATCTATAGTTTCAGACTGTATGGCTTTACTTACAGTAGTAACTTTAAACAAAATGTCATACCAAGCTACCAATCTAATTATGAACAAAAATCGCTCTATGATATGACTCGGGGACAATACCTCTAATACTCTAACTGAATCAATTGTTTCTTCATAAAGGTCCAGAGGGGCATCACGAACAGAAGAGTACTGATAACGAAATGAAGCGTGGTTAGAACCTATGCTGTCCCAACGTGTATGACAATTTTTTTTGTAGAGATAGTACTTCTACTTGTTTGTATACATGGAGCAAAGAGAAGAGAGGAGACCACGTAAGGGTCCTTCTCCATATATCGAAGTGAAGCAGAGAGGATAGCGGTGGAATGGGGAGGTCGCCATACTGGTCGGGCCAAGAAACACAAGGAATGTGTATGGAACGGAAGAATTCCTTCGTTTTTAACCTTCGCATTACTAAAATGAAGTCTTATGGGGTAACATTTTTAAATACCCTAATTGATATAATATACAAACATTAAAATTTAAGAGAAACAAGCTGCTAAATAATTTTTGATAGGAATTTTGTATGTTGAAACAGAATTTTTTTCTCCCTACAGTCACAAAAAAAAAAAAAAAAAAAAAAAAACCTATGCGCCATATTGTTATGTCAACTAGATTAGATAGCTGTTTAAATAGATTATATTACCACATTCCATTTCAGTAATTTTAATCCTTTCAAAATCTTTGACGAGAAGGATTACAAAATCAAGAAAAATAGGTCTAGACCTTTTTACAAGCAGAAGCAAGTCCCATATGAATTTTTTAAAATAGCCTAGGTGAATGGTTAGGTCTTTAATACAACTGAAACCCTCAAAACAATTCACGGCTTACTCATAAGATATTTCACTGGTAGTCCATAGACCAATTTAAATTCGTCAGCAGCACCAGTGCAAGGGGATTCTATCATTACCGTGGGTCTCACATCTGATGATGAATTCTTATGTGACTGGATGAGACAAATCGGAAATAAAGAATTTATATATATATATGTTTCGCTTTGTTCTCGAGATATACTGTCTCAAAAGTGAGGTGGTTGGGTCGAAATGCGGCCTGGACCAAAAGAAAAGAGAACTAAGCGAGATTTCAAAAAATTTTGTTCTTTACTTTCAGTTTGTTGCATGAAGTTATATAAGAATTCGTCAATCAGACTGTGGCACCACAGTAATGATAGAACTGCCCAGTAGAATTACCTTGCTGCCATGCTAGCTTAAATGGGAGTAGTATACATCGCGATACACCTTGTGTCACTAACATGGTGTTCAAAAAATTGCTAAAAACCAATAACAAATAAATAAATAATATATAAATAATATTCTGCTATAGGCTGCATTTGAACCTAATCACAATTTGACTCAATATTGCAGCTAAAAAATCATACGAGGCATACTCACCTAAACACAGGAAAGGTATCCTGAATTACATTTCGGATAAAACTGACTTCATTACTATTCTTAGTTCGCATTGCACAAATTATCACAATTATTTTCATCATACACTTTCAATATAAATTACAACTGGACTGAAGCACGTAGAATAATGTATTCGCCGAATCACGATGTAAACTTGATGCATTTAGCACAGACTTTGAACGGTCCTAACCTGTTACGTGAAAAATAGTAAGATACAATGGTTCTCTGTATCAACAAATATTTGGTAACACAGTCGTCCTATTGAGAGCTGTGAATAAACTTTTTTAACAGCCATTGTAAATCTATAATGACAGGCCCTATTCTTGCAGACACCGCATTACAAACACTTCAAGAACAATAATTATAACGTGACTTACATATTGCAAGACATTTATGCTGGTAACTATATTTTACATCGCAAAATATTTTCTCTCAACTCATACTTTGTGCTTATTAAAGTCCGCAAATTATTCTCACACAGTTCTAGAAGCAGGTTAATCTAATTTTATATAGTTTGTTGTCACTGTAGGTTGCCATGTAGTGTACCAAACCAGCTCGACACAAAAGGTGAATAAATAATTAGAAAAAAAGTCATCAAATACCAGATCAGAAAGTTAAGTCCACCACACATTTATTGCAATAATTTAGAACATCGAACTGGTTGGCCACTACCACAATTTGAATATTAAGGCTAATCGAAACATCGTCAACTGTAGATTGCAAGATTCTTCAGATAAAAGGAAATTAATAATTGAGTCAGCTTAACACCAAATTACTTTTAATGTCACAACTAATGATCTTCTGTATTCTGCACTGTTCGAACTTTATGTAACACACGCATTGTTTCGGCTAAACACATTCAGTCTTCTTCATGATGCTTAATACACTGCGTGTCACATTACGCGACGCGAGCCCCCCCCCCATAGTTAGGTCACGACTAACTTGAAACATTGTATTCGACCGCTTACCCAAGTACTATTTGCCGATCGGCGGACGAAGACTGTGATGTTACACTCCCCAACTACCAAATGTGAAAATTGTTCGGGTTTTTGTTAAAAAACAAAACAAAACAAAAAACGAAGAATTATCATTAAAAAGAACAGAAAATTTCACCTCACAATTCTATGCTAGACTACACACTTACAGACTTTTTGAGTGGCCAAAAGTCTAAACTAAATAAGATAAAACAACTGAAAATACAACTTGAAAGAAAAAAGTAAACAAACAGAAAAAAGTAATACATATAATTGGTATGGTCTTGTGATCATAGTTCTCGCACATACTGTTAGTACACAAGGAAAAATCCACATCGGAAAAAAAACACACACACACACACACATACACATCAAACATAAAAATGATACTATCGCTTTTTTATTGCCGGCTCTATCGTAGGAGCCCTTGGCTACAATACATTGTGGAAGGTCAGTCACCTCTAGACAACTACTATCAGGGGCGGCATTTCATGTTCGGCTCGGGTGGGTAGTCAGGCAGTTAGTGGGGGGAGGGTGAGAGGCGGGGGAGATTCGCTTGAAAATGTTATTTGGTTATCTTACCTAAAATAATAATAAAAATCAAGTTAAAGACATAATTTATTCAATATAAATTTAGTTTTATACGAAAATTATATTTTTAGTTTACTATTCAGTATTAATTGCGCAATGCAAAAACTATACTGCGCTATGCTTGTCTGGAAATGAACCGATTCAACAATTTATCCAATTTTGTTCCTCTGTCAGATTGCCATATACATGTTATATTGCGATATTATTGAGTCTGTTTTGAAATATTGTCGATCCTGGGTAAGAGTTGGTGTAAGACAAAAACTTCATTCATTCGAACAGGACGACCCAGTAATCGTGACGAGTAGTGCACAATCTCTGGTATGAGCCTTCTAATCTGTTTGTACTTTTGTGAAAAATCTACAACTCCTATCATATTTTTTGCCTTCTGATCTTGCCTTTTCAAAAGTTGCAAAAACATACCTCTATCACCCAGATATCTTTCTTGGTAAAAATCATGGTTATAGAAATTTACAATTATTTCAGTATTTGCGGGCTGTCCCACAGCGAATCATTTTCACGGTTTTAAGAAGTGGGTGGAATCGTTGTGGAATCGACTCTTCAACGGCAAGAGTACTTGATCATAAACTTCAATATAAGATTTACGAAAAAAATCTTGAGGTGTTTCGAATCGAAGATCTTTGCTTCCACCTTGGTCGAGGCGATGGGAATTTTACGCTGATGTGGGATTTGTGGTTTGTTGATTTCAAAGTTAGTGACTGCATACTTTTCCGCCAAATTCCTTCGAATTTTGAATCTCGAACACAGTACAAAACGTCGATGGTTGCTTCTATCTTCTCACACGATCCAATAACATATAGATTCGATTTCTGGAGATCTGCATTCAAAATTTTGAAGCGATTAAAAATTTCTATTGTCATCGTTAAAGTAGAAAATACACTACAACGATTCCATGTAGGAGTAAAATCCAGAAGCCTTTGCAGCGACAGCGCTATCTACTTCTCTGTTGCAGAATGATCGTATAAAAATTGTATTCGCTGCTGATAATTTTCTCATACTGATTCTCATTAACCATCTGTAAAAATTGTATAGATATGCTTACATATAAAAGTATAATTTAAAAAATTGGAATTAACGTGTAATCCTTAGAAATAACTTGCTGGACAATAGGCTGCAAAAAAGGCAAATCATCATTAGTTCCTTTTTACATTCCGATTTGCAGTTACTTCAACTGTCCAAGTCGTTTCGGCAAGTCTCGCAAGAAGTTTGCCAAATCTATTATAGTTCCTATGAATATTCTTGCTGTTATAACTCTCTCAATTCCATCTCGTACAGCAAGATTGAGATTTTGGGCAGTACAATGCAGAAATAATGCTCGAGGCTCTTCACTGCGTATTCGTGACTGAAATCCTGTTATTTTTCCATAAACATTAAATGCCTATTCGTATCCTTTAGAGAACGCCAACTTGTGCTTGCCGAAAATGTCAATGACCGGATCAAATAAGGTTTCTGTTTTGGTGTTCGCAGTTGAATACAATCCAATAAAATGTTCCCTTGCAATGAAATCATTCGAAATGATTCTCAGGCAAGATGATGCTATTTCTTCCATGAGTCCAGACTATAGTGTAGTAGCCATCGAATCAAGAATTTCATTATGACAGTCATTATGAAGCCATTTGTAACCATCTCATTCCAGCCACTATTTTAGATCAGTCACATCTTCAGCTCGAGATTTTAAAAATGCCATAAATTTTCATCGCTGTTGGCTCTTCTCACAAAAAAAAAAAACCCTTGTCTCGCCAAGGCCTACAACATACTAAATATTTTCGACAACTCTTAGGGTTACCGAACATCTGTTTTGAATGAGCCGTTGGTATCGATTAATGCTTCAGCGTATTTGGTATGAAGAGTACTAATGCCGTGAGAGTTTAACCGCTAATTATGTATTTTGTTGTATAACCAGTAGTGTGTCTCAAAATGAAACCAAGTCCAATCTGGAGAAAAAAATTAATCTCTGGTAAAGTGAACATTATGTGAAAAAGAATTTCTGCCAATCTACCATTGTTTTAGAAAGTCATTTGAAATGTATACTTCCAGAATATGAGGAGCGTGAGAAACTAAATGCAGTTCTTAAGTTGTAGGAACAAGAAAGAAAATATCAATGTCAGTCTGGTCCAGTAGCTGAAGCAAATACGACTTCCATCAAAAGAAGAGCTTCCTAAGTGGTGGTAAATTAGCACTCACAAATTTTCCATATTATTGTCATTACTCCGCCTATCAGTGCTGCTAGCGAAAAAATGTTCAGTGAAAAGAAGCAATTTAAAATAGAAAAAGGCTGCTAAGCTTTTGTTTTGAAAATTTAACTTTCCATTTTTAACTTTCGAATATCAGTTACAACTATTATAAAACTATTATTATTATTTACTTTAAAGTCAGCTACTCCCTGAATGATTATTAAAATAAACATTATTTCACTTGAGATTTTTGTTAAATAGAAGTAAC
>JARYHS010008072.1:0-25000 GCA_031002005.1 Vandiemenella viatica
TGTTTACCCATTGCAATTCACCATTTCTTTAATTCTCTTTCCAGATCCCGTTCTGTCTCCTCCCATATTATGATGTCATCAGCATATGATATCACCTTCAGCTCTGTTGGATCACTGTGTCTCTGGACTTCAGCTGTTATTCCATCTAATACTACATTAAATAGGACAGGTGACAACGCACTTCCTTGTCTTACTTCTCTTTCCGGGTGAAATCAGCCTGAATGTTTACTGTCTATGCGCACGCAACTCTCACACTTCTCGTAGATGTTCTTTATTAATTCCACAATCCCTTCATCTATTCCTTTTTTTAAAAAAACTTAGCCATATGCTTTCCCTTAGTAATTTGTCATAGGCCTTTCGTATGTCAATGAAAGCTATTACTGTGTCTATGCCATATTCCCACCTTTTCTCAATGATTTGCCTGAATATGAAAATTGCGTCCAATGTAGATCTTCCTTGCCTGAAACCAAACTGCTTTCTCTAGCTGTATTTTCTAGCCTTTGCTTGATTTTATTTAGAATAATTTTTTCCTGTATTTTTAGGCCATGGCTCAGCAATGTAATACTCCTGTAGTTCTCGCATTTCGTTTTACTCCCTTTTTTATAATTAATCACTTTGACTCCCTTCCTCAAATCCTCCGGTATTTTCCTTTCTTTCCAGACTCTCCGTATAACTCTATACAACCATTGCATACCCATTGGTCCTGCTGCTTTTTCGATTTCTGCTGTCAGTTTATTTAGTACTGGCGATCTCCCATTTGCGATTTCTTTCATTGCCAATTCTAATTCCAGCATGCTAAATTCTTCCGTTTCCCTTTCTACAATGGTTGTTCCACCCTCATTTTGTTTGGTTGCGTCCTGATTTCCTACTTTTCCTTCCAGAAGGTTGTTGAAGTACTATTTCCATGTACTCAGTACCTCTTCCTCATTCCATTGCACTTCACCTGATTTGTTCAGAACTTTGGGCAGCATATCTCTAGGTTTGGTTTTGTTTCTTACTACGCCATACAGTATGATCTCATTTCCTTTGTAATTTGTCTTCAATTTATTTGTGAATTCCTAACAAGATTTTATATTTGCAATTTTTATCATTTTTTCTGAGGATTTTGCTAACCTTTTACATCTTGCTCTATTCCCTTCAGTTCTGTCTTGAAACCACTCTCTCCATACCCTGTTATTTCTTTTAACAACTTCTGCAATACGCTCATTCCACCACGGTGATTCCTTCTCCTTCCTCTTACTTGACGTTCTTCCACACGTCCTTTCTGCCGTATTTACTAATGTTGCTCTAAATCTTCTCCATTCCTCTTCTGTTGTTCTTGTTTCATCCTTGGGCAAGTTGGCCTTTACTTTTCCTGAAATTTTTCCTTAGTGCCATTATCTGCCAGCTTCCAACACCTGATCCTTTCGATCCTTTTGCTTACAGTTTTGTCCAGACTGAGATTCTTAAAGTCTGCTACAACCAATAGGTGATCTTCTTCTAGGTTCATACTTGGTATAACTTTTACATCCTTTAATTTTGGGTTAAAACATTTGCTGAACAATATGTAGTCTATTAAGCTTCTACTCTGACCATCCCAGCTATATTGGGTAAACTTGTGACTATGTCTTTTCTCATGCCTGGTGTTGCCAGCAACTAATCAGTTCCATAGACAATAATCTAGAAGATTTTCTCACTCTTTATTCCTTGGTTCTACGCCATGGCTTCCCATAATATCTTCATCCCCTGTCCTGTCTTTACATACTCTGGCCTTTAAATCTCATATTATGATAAACTTTCCTGCCTTTCCCGTTCTAGGTCTTGTATAAATTCTTTTTTCTCTTCTTCTGTTCACCTAACTTGGGGCAAATACGCTTGGATGATTTCTACTACCTCTCCATTTACCGCAATAGGGTATTTGACTACTTCTTGAAAATGTTTTTCGATTGTTTATTGGTACACCTTATTTACCGTGTGAAGAGATTTTTTGCCTTATTTTCCGTAAAATTCAAAGTTAAGAATTTAAAATCCCGTCAAAACGCTCTTTTGCTGCCTGGCGCGTGCAACGACAGTCGTGATGTCACACTTCTGTAAACACTGCCGCTGCGAATGGAGTGTTTCCTATTACCCAAGTTTTCGACTATTTTTATTGTTTGTTGCTGGTTATTTCTTGTTTAGAATATAAAATCTAAAACAATTTGTTAGAGCCTACAGCGGAAAAATATTGAAAGTAGATGCTTTATTTGTGGGACTAGCTATAAAAACAACCACTGAGTTTTATTCTGTGGAGCTTGAAAATGTAACAACTTCAATTTGATATTGCGACAAAGTCACTTACAATTTTCTGAGAAGCTCATTTACACCGCAGTTTCGTAGAGTTAAATATAATATGTTGTTTAAGGCTAGAAGTGTTAGGGTTAGGGTCTTAAGGTTCGATCCTCGCTTCGGAATATGTTCAATTTGTTGTCTTTTGTCATTTTCTTTGGATACTAGTTGCTGTTGATTGCATCGCATAATCATTTTTTCCCGAAATCCACCAAAAAATCAATTTAATTTTTCTTTTTTCTCAAGGCTTCACAACTTTTTGGATAAGAAGCGAATTACAACCATTTGAATCAACCAAAGAAAATTTCAAACAGGAAACTGGACGTTACTTGCACATCAAAAAACAGGTTTGCATATTACTTACACATTAACAGTAAATACCGACTAATAGACGGATTTATGTCAGGAAGGTAACCTGCAGTTGTATCGTCACGTAAAAATTCCAACGAAAAGGACACAAAGCGTTCCGGAACTGTTACAAGATTAACATGAAATTTCTACAAGTGATGTCACTTCTAAAATAAATTCCATTATTTAACGCCGTGAACCTGTATTTTTTGGATGATATTTTCTCTCTGGTAAGTTTAAAAATTAAAAGTTTTCATGTATGGTAGCAATTTGTTTCAAACGCTTGCATGACGCTTAGCAACTATTATGAATTCTTCGAATAAAAACATGGTAGTGCAAAAAACAGCAATTAAAAACGAAAAAAATACACGCAAGAAATATTATCCCAACCAAGATTCGAACGTAGGATGTTCTGAATTCCATTACCACTCTTTAATCACGCAGCTATCCGGACACTAATTCTTTATTGCTTCTCTTTATGTCAATAGTAATCAATTCACAGTTTCTTTGTGTGAGATAAACAGAAACGAGGTAGGTAAATGAACAAACAAACATATTCAGTTTTATTGACAAAAAAAATATAATTTATCTATAATCTTTAATCTACAATTAAGAAAAATGGCCCGCAACATCCAACTGTTCCGTGCTTGGTGAGTGAGCGGTTAACGCTCTGGCCTCGCATGCGGGAGGACGCCGCACAGTGTGATTATTTTCTAAATCTGAAGGGACAAAAGTCAGTTTTGATAATAGTCTACGCAGGCAAAATAGTTATTTATATTCAAAGTAGATAAACCATATTACTCGGAACAAAGGTTTATTTTCCACGAATTCACGCCTAACAATTGAAAAAATAGTTTGAACAATGGGCTTCCTGTGGTGATCCACCGATCAAACGCACCAGTCGGCCGCGCCATTCCACTGAGCTTGGTCGATGATTACACTGTGTTTCTGCGTATTGGTAGTGATTTGTGTGTTGCTATTGCTTTTGACGAGCCTCAAGGTAGGTTTACGCATGATTTTTCAGCGATACATTAGCATAATTAAAACAGAGTGTGATTATTTTTAATTAAAAAAAAAACTACTGAGCCAATTTCATGTTGAGTTTTAGTTCATTTTACCACATTATACCAATCTCTTACTATATTTATTTGAAAGAGCTACTTATTAGCTACAAGAAATACCTTCATTAGTTTGCGCATATTTGCAACACCCATATAACTTTTCTTTATTTTCAACATGACTTCACAAATTTCGCGTACAGAATTTTTCGACGTATGGTTTGCTAACGCAAAACAATCAATCTCTAACTTTCAATTTAAATATAAATGAGTCTCAAATTGAAGCTGTTACATTTTTAAGATCAGCAGAATAAAAGTCAGGGGTTATTTCTGTAGCGTCTATTTTTGATATTGATCCGCTGAAGACTTTTACAAATTGTTCTCGATTTTGTTTTCAAAATGAAATTTCATTAATAACAAGAAATGACCAGCAACAAACAATAAAAATAGTTGAAAACTTAGATAATAGGAAATGCTCCATTCCCAACCGCAGAGTTTAGAGACGTGTCACCTCACTCAGGCGGCAACCAATCCTAGAGCGTTTTCTGTCACGTGACCAGAGGTAAGAAAAGTATAATTTTTATTTCGGTTTTTTATTAAAAATGATCCACTTTTCTTTTCAAAACTAGCTTCCTGAAGCATTAATCTACGAGAATGAGTTCAATTTATAAAAAAAAATTAATACTGTCAAATAGCCTATTGACAGTTTCAATATCATTCCATTGATGTAGCTAACATTTATGACTTTTCCTGCCAGTCTGTTATTTAGAACTATTGCTAACTCATTTTGTCTCTTGTCTATCTCTCCCGACCACCATAGTGTGTACCCTTTTCCTATTTCCTTACTTCCATGTCCTTTCCATTTTGTTTCACTTAATCCTAATACACTTATGTTCCTCTCTTCCATTACACTGATAACTTCCTGTTCCCTTTTTTTAGTGATAATATATCGATTGTTCCGACTCGTAGTCCAGTCCATTGCCTAGGTCGTTGTTAATTACATCCTTCTTTTCCGAGGCTGTGCTTAATTTTGAAAGCATGTTCTTCATCCACTACCGGCTTGCTAGGCCTGTCGTAGTTTCACAGAATCCCAATACACCAACTACATAAATCAAAATAATATATATTGTTTTAACAAAATGTCCTGTTGTTTGTGCGTGTTGGTGCAGATCTGGAGTTGTATGTAAAGTTGATTCCTATCTTTAAACTAAAATGTCATCATCCAGAAGTTGTAAATTGCCATGTTGTAAATTTTTATGTTTTCGGACATTATAATTACTGGATTTAAACAAGTGAAACACACAAAGATTTCTCAACAAAGGTAACAACCTTTACTAACCAAATACGAATACATCTCCACCAATTGCTCCTCTGCGATACACTCTGAACCTATCGGGGAATACCTTGTTGTCTAGTATTACATCTCTTAAGTGAGACTCTACCACTAAATTTACTTGTGATTTGTGTATCTCTATTAAGTTTCGAAAATCTATTACATTGTTTATTATTAGTCTACAGTTCACCTGTAACGTTCTTATTATTTGCTTAGTGGTATTTTTAGCACTAATCTTCGTCTTCACAGTTTTACGCTCTTTTGTTATTCTTTCAATAGATTCATCTAGTTCTTTAACAATAATGAGTTTTTCCTTTGTGTATCTACAGTCAGTATTCATCCGATAAGTTATTTTTATTCCCACACCAGCAAACCATAACACAATAAATGCACAGTTCTGGAAGTGATCTCCCTTACAGCCTTATCTAAAAATGCAGAAACTATCCCTTAACCCCTTCTATTTAGATGCAGGTCATGCCTAGTTTAACCACACCTACCAATGGTATCCATCGGCACAACCTCCAAGGTAGAACTAATGCCCTTTCCATGCAGCAGTTCGGTTTCTGTTTACCCGCCACACTGCCTGGTTTAACTATGGCCAATCATGCTCCACCCTGGTGTGTTGTGTCTCGTTCACTACTTTCCTCAGGTCACTTTCTATACTACTATTTGTGTTTCTATCAGTACTATTGCCCACAGCTCCCATTATCACTACTCTCTCCTCCTTAGCGAAATCCCTACAAAGTGATCTTAAGGTATATCCTCTATCACCTACCGTTATGGTCCATTAAGTTTAAAAATACTTGTGACTCGGTAGTCTGTGCCTAACTGATTCTGCAGATAAAACCTTATCAGTTTTTTCCTGCTTTACCTACGTTTTCTTTTTAAGTTTAGTGGGCTGTTTTTTTGAAGATAGCGACATGTAATATCTGTAAAAGGCACTTTATGCTTAGTAAATATTTACGATTCCACCGTTAATTGCAGTCGTATAAGGTCTGACGTAACAGAAATAGGTAAGTAGGTTGACTCTCGTTCCTTGCAGTACATGACACTTACTTTCTGTCAGATACACAGGATTGCTTTTATCTCTTTTAGATTTATAGAAAAAAAAACACAGACATAATTTTCATGTTTGTTATTAAATAATGATATTGTACTGTAACATCAATATTAGTTATCAAATCTGAACTGCGACCTGTTAACAGAATAATTCTAATCTAAGATCTTTATATTATAATACATTACAAATAACTAAAATAAAGGCCAAGTAAGTAAACTCAAATTGATCATTACTTACTTATTTATAATGCTAAGAATGTAAACAAGCGGTGACGGTCCGTGCGGCCTTGGTCCCACGGCGTGTGGCTTGGCGCGTCAGTCTGAAGTTTGTCGTCCCTTACACACCCAGCCAGTCTCTACAAGTCAGTCCAGTCACGTCCAGATCCGTCAAGTGCAAGCCCGTCCAGTCCAGTCCAGTCAAGTCCTGTTGTTTCACACCAAACGCGTCCGGTCCAGTCCAGTCGATACAAGTCAGTTGTAGCAAAAGTTTTGTGATGGAGGTTGAGCTGCTTAAATTCATAGTTTTGCGACGGACAGTCCGCCGAAAATATATAAATCAAGGTGTCAATTGTGGGTTCATCCAATCAATTTGAGAAGAGATACGTATGGCGTATTTATTCATTTGTTTCCGGACTCGATGTTAAAGTTTTACAATTATTTTCGAATGAAATATGATTTGTAGTGCCTGTGTTTTGCATAGTTACATTCGACGAAATGAAGAGGATAATGCATTAGAAAAGCGATTTTTTGACGAGATGAGAGAAGTGAATGTGCTTCACTCTATCCCACCAACTTCTAAACAAGAGGTTGTTGTGAAGCCATCAGAATCAGGGAAACATTAACTAACTATTTCATCTAGCGAATAGGATCTGTGCTTTGGCAAAATGTTTAAATTGATTGTTGAAGTACGAACATATATCACTTCGTTACATCTTCTTTTTATTTGTTACTTAATCAACTAAAAAAACAGGAGTGAATTAGAGTAATAATTGTAAAAAGTAAAATTTACAATAAAAATAACTGACCAGATGTTTTCAACTGATCAATTTCCTTCCAAATGGCAGCAATTAAATCTCTGTTGCGGTAATTCGGATGCTCAACATCATAAATCTCATTTCGTTCTCTAACCAGTTCGATTAATTTCTCAACATCCATTTTTAGAGGGTTATCAAAAAAATACACACTTTGCACCAAATCAGTATGTCGGGAAAAGCGAGCTGGGATTTAGTTTAATGAAAGTTGTAGTTTCTTGTTAAACTGGAATGCATAAGTTTATTTCTGCTGATTGTACATAATCAACCACCAACTTCAACTGATATGACCGCTTACTAAAGTACACACATCACTTAATTTGACCGTGGATAAGGCTAATACAGACTGGTCGCCAAAGATACAGATCCGACTACGATAACGTAGACCCAGGCTTGAGCAATATGTTTCCCCGATCTAAGTCAGCGCTTCACTTAAACAGTTCAACTTCATGTATAGTTCTCCAAATTGCTTAAAACCTTCACTACTCATCAACTATAACAGTAAAGTTACTCTACTTGTTTTTCAGGAGCTTAAATCGCCGTCCCACGTGCATTCCGCTACATACACCAATTCGCATGCTTACTACTTCATGCGCCGATCGGTCTCCACTGACTCTATATGCTCACTGCCGGGCCTCCTTCTACCGAACCCTCTCATTGTCGCTAGACTAAGTCTTATTGTTACAATTACGCTCTGGCAGTCTGATGACCAATTAATTCTTATGCACTATCCTTTCCACTCTACTCTTTTAGTACCAAATTACTGTCTCATCACAAGTAACAATGAGACTGGACTAGACTGGACGCACCAGAATCAAGACAGGTTGGGTTCCCCTCCACTCGACGGGACTGGCTTAAGCCGGACGCAACTGAGACGCTACCTGTGTGAATGAACAAAGGGGAGTAGGTATGTTGGATTTTCCTGTTGACTCAGCTGGACGCTCTTGACGGGACTGGACGATCTCGGCGCGACTGGACGCGTCTGATGTGAAATTCGTTGTTAATCGCGGTAACTCGAGATGGCTCAGTTGTTCCCATAAAAGCTTCAGTACGTTTCGTGCACAAACAAACAAACACACACACACAAACAAACATATATATATATACAATGAATCCCATTCCAACTCTTTTATCATATCTGCTACTGATTGCATTCTGCGATAATTTCGAGAAACAAATCTAGCAGCCCTTTTTTTGCATTCTCTCCACCTCCTGTATTTGATACTCAAAATGTGGGTCCCATACTACACAACAATTATCAAGCAATGGTCTGACCAAAGTTTTGTAACCCAATTCCTTTAATTCTATCGTACATCCCCTGATCACTTTATCCAACAACTGCAGAATTCTGAAACCTTTTCCTACTATCTTTCCAGTGTGTCCTACTTAGTTAAGCTTGGTTTCAAATGTAATACCAAGATGTTTCCTTTTCAAGTCATCAACAAACAATTCTTTCCCCACGTTGTAATCATAATAAACCTTTAGTTTTTTGTTAGTGTATCTAATAAGCTGACTCTTCTTTGCATTTATCTTGATCCCACGTTTACCAACCCAACTAGATATCCTGCCCAGATCACCCTGCAACTGTTTACAGTCCTCTCCGTTTTCATCGTATTATGTAGCATTATGTCAACTTCAAACAATCTAATTTTTGATAGTAAACAATCGACACAATTATTCATTAGAATAATGAATAGCAATGATCCCAATACGCTACCCTGTGGCACTCCCATTTTTACTTCCACTTCTTTCGATACTGCATTTCCTACTCTAAATTTCTGTTTTGTATCTTTCAAAAAAATTTCTATCCCAGAAAATCACTTTCTCATCCCCTCAAATAATTTTTACCTTATTTACTACCATTTTTTGGCTCACTTTGAAAGATCTAGTGCTACACTATCAATTTTTCCTCTTCAAAAGCTCACCAATTATTTTAGAATTTTAAACTTGGCTGTGTTTCAGCAACGGTGAGAGTTGTTCAGGTGAAAATGATAGCCAATCAGTTGAATCAATTACGTTTATTTAACCTTGACCGCGGTTTCGAAGATCATAAGATCATCTTCTTCAGAAGGACTCGCGGAATCACATATACTCAGAAAAGAGCCAAATAACTCGTCATATCGTAGTGCGATATGCACTTATGTCGGTGAATATCACCCACCCAACATTTACGTTTTGGACCGGTGGGCATATGTATTTAATATGCTTTAATGAATTTTAAAATTTATATTTTAACAAATGGCATAAGTGCACATCGCACTACAATATGACGAGTTATTTGGTTCTTTTCTGAGTATATGTGATTCCACGAGTCCTTCTGAAGAAGACGATCTTATAATCGTCGAAACTGCGGTCAAGGTTAAATAAACCTAATTGATGCAACTGGTTGGCTATCATTTTCACCTGATCACCAATGATTTTCTACTTCAGCTCATGGTACTTCTTTCTTACCCTCGGATTCATGAATTTCGTACATTTTTATCGCAAACTATTTCCAGTAACTAAAAAAATTAAGAATTGAAGTACAACCAAAACACTGAAGAAAAACGCAAAAAGAGAAGCAGGTTACTTACTCGTAACCACTCGCAGGTTGACAATCCACGCGCCTTGGCAACGGCGCGGATCCTTGAATTAAACGGACCTAAAGTCCACAAGGAAGAACCTCCACCGACTTGAGGTTTGCCACACCACACAATGTGGGAACAAGATTTTATATGAGTAGTCGTGGCTACCACGCAGCCCTGCCTCGCGCAGTCGTGGTATCCTTAGATATTGCCGATGTGTGGGTGCGTTCTGGCCACGCACACCTAGAAATTGCGCTCGGTACCGTTATATGAAGGTAAGCTAATATTTAGTATATACTATGGCACTAAAATACTGTAACTCGGAAATACTTATTATAGGAACTACTAACACATTCTTTATATAACGTTAGGTATGATTAGGTACATTATTATCTAGCAAAACAACTAGATATGTTATTGACATCATCTTATTTAATATCTAACTATACATATCAACATTCAAGATAGTCAAATAATACCTGCTAGAAAAGTAGTAATGTTTCTACAGTAAATAACGTTTGGATTTCACTAGGAACTCGCCAACAATGCACATGCACCCGCCTGCGAATGAATACAAGACTACAGCCAAAAATGCACTAAACAGGCGGGGCATGGTACTAGAATGGGACGAATTGCAATTTTCTTGTTTCGAGTAACTGGAACTAACTCGAATCGCAATGTTAATTGACTCTGTGACGAAATACGACTATGAATAAAGTTGAAACTCTTAATTTAAAAAAAAAAACTCTTCTTGATTATTAATGTGTTAAAACAATATGTGAACAGCAAGCTGTATTATTATAGAATTTATTTTGAGGCGAAGGGTAAAGTTGTATTTAGATGCTGGCGTTTTATTTTTTTCGCAGACGATCTATCACTGCATTTTCGGGTCCCTCCACTCAAGTGGCACCTGGTGCGCTGTTACACCACCCTAGGGCTGCCACTGCCTACACGTTGCACTGGCCCTCTTATCGTGTAACCCGCGTATAGTGTCAAGTTGCATCGTAGGACCAAAAAATCTTTACGGCAACATTTTGATGAGTTACTTTGTTTACTTGTCCCGTATAAGTCTCATAAAAATCGTTGGGGTAAATAAGATTTATCGGAAGTCAAAATTCGCCAAAATTTATCCTCCAAATAGTCCGCTGGACAGCACAGGTCCATGAAATAGTTTAAATCTCGTATATTTTTTCACTAGTGATACAAAACATAACAAGTCTGAGACTTAACAACTTTCGTTCCGAAGAAGAAATCAGCATTGATGTATTAAAAATGTTTCTTGCTCTATTTAGTTAGTTTGTATACTGTTCTCGTGTCCCGTGTCCATTTTTACGGTGTTTGTGCTGTGGATCGTACCTCATTGTTGTTGGCGGCGTCCGAATGTTTAAGTACAGGTGTCACCACCGCTTCAATGATTGCTTGTCTTGGTATATATCTTAACTCTTCCACATTTAAGAACCTTTATTGATTTTTCTGTAAAAATTTTAAATTCGTATAGTGATTCTTTACTGTAAATATTTTTATTAACGACCAGAGACAATATATGCTGCAATCTTTAGTGAAACTATAATCGATAGTTGGAGGTGAGTTATTTCGAAATGGTACACATGACAGTCCAAAGATCAAATCTTCTGTTGTCATCTTGTGACTAAAGTTTATACAAGTAAAGGTGCTGATTTTGCGACTACCACTTTGCAAGAAAAAAAAATTATCATGAAAAAGAAGGTTAGGAGCAACGTTTACTGTTTATAACAAGTGTTTATTATCAAGAATCACAATGCAAATTTTCCCGCAGCAGAACATATTATTTCTGGTTTTAAGTTTTCGAATATTTGTCCTAAGTTGGAGTGATACATAAGTATTTTTATTTACGTTTCCGTACACATAGTGGTTTAATCTAAAAAAATTATTTGTTTGATTACTGTCCAAAGTATGGAGGAGTAATGCACGCCGAAA
Organism: Vandiemenella viatica; assembly: GCA_031002005.1. NCBI lineage: Eukaryota > Metazoa > Arthropoda > Insecta > Orthoptera > Morabidae > Vandiemenella > Vandiemenella viatica. The sequence goes on from JARYHS010008072.1 coordinate 11,654, forward strand.
TATACTTTTACGTGTATTACTGACGTAGTGGGAATAGATGTCTAGAGCTGATTCTGACATCATTATAGTCTGTCGTATCCTACATACTCGGTTACCTGCTTTACTACTATATTATTTGTCTTTTTGCACAGTTCTCTCATTCACTAACAAATTAATCAATCACTTATTTCTTAAAATTTTAACCGTCATCTCATCTATTCTTTCTACGAACTTCCAAAAATTGCTTTCCATATTTTATGTCTCCTTAAATTTCCTTATCCTTCTGTAGAATCATATTTCATATGCTTCTGTATTATTAATTTCTGGTATTCGTAAAATCTAAGCTTCACTACCAGTAAGTGCTGTGTCCCAGAATAAAACTTAAGAAATTTCTTTCTGAGCCGTCAATAAATGTTCGACACCAATTCCTCTTTTGACTGGTGGTATTCTACATAAAAGATTGCTCTTGCTTTACTCGGCACTTGTAACTTTGCTTTTGAGGAAACCGAATTGGCATACTTCTACCACACCTGGTTTCAATTTTTATATTTATTCTGATGTTTTCATATCTGCTATATATCACTATTTTCATTTTGTTTGGTTTATCCAAAGTCTCCCATTATTATGTTCTTGCCATTTAGTTATTTTTTTGATAGCATCACTCATATCTGCCAACAGAAAAATATCAGCATAGTTGGAGATTTTTCTTTGCATACAATTTGAGTATCGCTGTACCTGATAGCTTTTGTAATTGATGCATATCTATCCAGTGACATAGCTAGGTCAACAAGGGCACCCGTGACCCGTTTGCACTGGGCCCTCTGAGCTGCACCCCTGAGCTGCACTTGGAGACCCCCTCAGCTGCGCTCAGGGGCCCCCTGAGTGTGGGGGACCCGGTGCACTGCACCGCCTAGCCCTATGGTAGCTATGCCTCTGTATCTATCATGTTTCTTTACTTTTGTCATGGCCCTCTGATACTTGTACGGGTGATAAATTATTTGTTTGTTTTGGGGTTTTCAGTAATGGTGAGTGCTTGCTTATGTGATGGGCTTGAAAGATATGGTGTTTATCCTTAATTTCTTCTTCAAATTAAGTAAGAAACACTTATCATTAGGTAAGGTGCACTGTATATTGAAACAGATGACAACTTTAAATGATTTTTGGCCAAGTTAATGTCTTACCATGATTAGGAGGTTTAATTATGGGCCCATTTGTAAAGTATTTTTTCAATCTGATTGGCTGCCATATGAAGTTGTAAAGTCATTGTTGTCAAAGGCCACTTGTTCTTAGTTGTATAATTATTGTGTAACTTAACTCTACAAATTATTCTTAAGTTTAATTATTTTAGATATGCTTCCTAAACAATTTTAATCATCTTGGTCCTAATGATGTATCAGAATCTTCTTTGTATCACATTCCTTCCCCCTTTCCCATAAAACGTGGTATGAATGGATTTTGATCTCCAGAAGTTATGTTGAAGGGTATTCACTCTAGATGGCCATGGTGCAGTCATTTCTTCCAATGGTCATTAATTTCTGAGATATTTTCTTGGAGAAAAGTTAAGTAGTACAGAAGTATTCAGTTCAATGTTGTGCAGCATGGTCCATTTGGTAAGATGACTGTTTCGCCATCTGTGGCTTGAGTATGAACTCATTTCCTGCTAAAATATTTTTATTTCATGAAACCACTACACATTATTTGTTATTCTATTTCATATTTACTTATATATTTTTATTTCATGAAATAACCTTTTAAACGTAACACATTACATGGTTGGCAATCTTTTCTCCCCAGCAGATTGTTATGTTTTCATTCCTCGTCAATAAAGGAAGAGAAAAGATGACCATGACCACAAGGATGTAGGAAGACGGGGTTTGATATAAGTCACTAAGAGAAATGGTGAATAATTTAGGCCTACCTAAAACGTTGAAAGAATTTAAAGTTGAAATTTGTAGAAGGCAAATGTAGGTGGGTGCATGAAAGGAGGAAAATGAGTGTGTAGGGAAATTGCCACTGGAGCGTTCCATTTCAATTAAATTAAATAAAAAGTTGTTTGATGCCTTTGCAAAACAGGTATGATTTTTTTATTTCATTTTCGTTTTCATAGTTGCATCTAGAGAAATAGTAATTTCAGCAAAACATATAACATACAGAAGACTGCATTTTTGTTGTAAACAACCCATTATGCTCCTGCTTCTTTTCAGTAAATATAATTTTTTATGGTTATTCTAAGTATATCTTCTAGTATTTACGTAGTATGGTTTTTTGAATGCCCAATATCTCACAGACTTAGCCCATTCAAAGAAATGACTTCACCCAGGCATGTGGGGCAAATACCTTCAACATATATTTGGGAGATCGAAATCTGTTTTTACCATTTTTGATGGCCACCCCATTAATTTTCATTTCTATTCTTATGCAAATTATCCTAATTATTGAAGTGGAAGCATGTGATACCATACTTACTGTGCAGTACCTTCCACATTTATCTGTCTGTAGTTTCTAAGAGAAACACTGAAAGAATTTAAAGTTAAAATTTGCAGACGGCAAATGTAGGTGCTTACAGGAAAGGGGGAAGATGGGTGTGTAGGGAAATTGCCATCGGAGTGTGTGCTCCATTGCAATTTAATTAAATATTATTATTGTTTCAAAAGAATACTTAATTGTTTAAATTATTGTTATTTTTCCCGATTTGCAGCTGTTTGATGTCAGTTCTAAAATTGTGAAAAGGATTGGAGCAGTTCTGTATGAATAACCTCAGCTTCTCCTTCCTTTTTAAAGTGGAAATGTTTTGGAGACATGTGAAATTCTGTTCTTAATACAGGATCTCATAATTCATTTTTTTAAAATCATATCTTCATGCCATTTCAATAATACGTAATAATATAACTGGTTGAATATATTAAGGAGTCATTCAAAACATGCAAAGAGCTTTCATTGAGTGGGAGGATTTGGAAATGAAACATCCACAAAACGAATTGGAAGTTACCAAAGAGATGGATACTACAGTTGAACAAGAAAACTTGGGTAATAGTTAAGATTTCAAAGAAGTTGTGCTGGAAGTAATTAATACAAATGAAGAAGCAGCAGATGAAAAAGAGAATAAACAGCAGAAGCACTAGGTAATACTGAAGAACCAACAGAACTTATTACAAATGAAAAAATAGCCAATGCTTTAGAAGCGAATGAAGTTTCAAACTACACTGATTTGCAGGAAGGAACTGATAAAGAAGAGGAAAGGGACTATCAGAAGCTAATATAAGAAGTTAATGGCAGTTCTGGCTCTAAATGGGAAAAAGGAATGGAGAAAATCATGCAGAATGGAGTCAACTGAAGAAAGGGAGAAGTGGGTGAGGTGGACTGAAACTTGTTGTATACTATGGAACTGTGCAAATTGATAAAGCAGAAATATAAGAGTACTCAAGAAACAGTGAACAATATGAACATTTCAAATAGACTGAAGTGGAATTAAGAACTTTCAAAGGTGTACTTGGGGTGGGGTAGGCGATTGAGTGCCTACCACTTAAACACCAAGTTTTCTAACCAATTTTATACTCAAATGTATTTATGTGTAGATATCTTTGTACCTCTAACAATTCTACTACTTTATTACTCGTTTGAGTAACTTTTATCTCCGGTTAATGACTAATGGTTATCTAGGTCATTAATCATGTTTCTTATTCTGTCTTTTCAAGAAATCATTGGCTAGACAGGCCATGTTGGAGTGCAGTGTATGTGGAGTGTTTACGTGATCAGTTGATCATCATTACAAACACAACGAGGTAACACATCACGCAACAGTGACATAATGGCAGTAACCACCAAGGACTTTCACCACAGACCCATTACATTTATTTTGTTTTGATATTATACTTTCCTTATCTTATGAACTCACTTCATTGAGAAAATTATTGTATAATTGACAAGTCAGAAGTTGTTGAGCACAGTATTGACATGGGTCATGGCTTTAATTTCAAGGCAACACGAACTCTCGTGCATATGAGAGGTTATTGGGATAGAATTTTCTCTGAAGCTAACGAAATCCTTATCTCGGATGACCTCATTAACAAAGATACTGGATTTCAGTTAAGTAAGGCCTGGAGCCGAGCAATTCAGAAAATGAGACTGAAGCAGGATTTCTGGAAGGTACGCTCCTCTCTTGCGTTCCTCTAATCAACGGTACCTGTCAGCAGCTAATGGCCTCCACTAATAAAAAAGCTTCCCACTCTTGACCAACGGTTCCCACCAGCAGCCACTGGCTGACTGGAAAAAGGATGATGTAGCGTGGACTTCGCGTGGTATATAAGTAGCTCTGTAACCTACCGTCACTTGACAATGGCGGCAGAGATTGTGACCGCCAAAATGCCATGTTTGATCGATGGACTAACTCGGCTAGTTACTGTAACGCTTTATGCTGCTTATCGTCATACCGATGGACTGATTATAATTATAAATAACTCAGTTCTTTCGATCCAAACTTATATGGTTTATTTTATATTTTTTGAATCTACTAGGGATTACAATGAAATTGGTTTCTCTCAGAAGATGCCGGTTCATTTTTTGGCAATGATTATCTCGAGCATTCAATCTACTCATCTACGCTGATAACTAACATCTCTCGAGTCCTTATCTTCATAACTACTCTTATTGCTTTTATCTCTAAGAGTATATATATTATTAATTTCTATCTACTCTCAGAAATCAAAAATATAATTTTTTGATGAAAATACTTATGTTCTGCCACATTACTCAAGAAAATTTTATTCAAACTATTATTATTAATCATAAATAATTATGGACATATTAAATTGTGCTTAGTGATATTAACCGATTTAAAAATATATCCAGATAGATTGTTTGGTTGACAGCTGTTTCACAAAACTACCTGCATTTCGCACACCCATGCGTTTTATAAGTTGGTATGCTTATAGGCGGAAACAAATTATGGCTTTTAATGCTGCACTTATGTACAAACACTTGATTAGTTAGTAGATGATGTTCCAAGTACTTATAAGCATTTGCAATTTATAAGGATATAGTAAGTTACAGACTACCTTGTAGGCAGTAAAAAAATATAATTTAAAATACTTGACTACATCAGTAAATACTTTGCATTAATATTTAGTAAAATTCTATTCTAATTTTTCATTTTAGGTTTTATTGATGGGGAAAAGTGGATCTGGAAAAACATCAATGAGATCCATAATTTTTGCAAACTATATTGCTCGAGATACTCGACGTTTGGGAGCCACAAGTAAGGAAAGATGACCTATATACATTGTGATGTCTGAATTATTTTAAGTGACATTTACATTAAAATCTTTATTTTTAGTTGATGTTGAACATTCACATGTTCGGTTTTTGGGAAATCTGGTCCTCAACTTATGGGATTGTGGTGGGTAAGTTGACCCACTTACTATCAATACTCAGGATTCTATATATTGCTATATTACAAACATTATTCTTGTCTGTTTTAGACAAGAAGCTTTTATGGAAAACTATTTTGCTAGTCAACGTGATAACATTTTCCGTAATGTTGAGGTTCTTATATATGTGTTTGACGTGGAGAGTCGAGAACTTGATAAAGATATGCATTATTACCAAAGCTGCCTGGAAGCCATCTTGCAAAATTCACCAGAAGCAAAAATCTTTTGTTTGCTGCATAAAATGGATTTGGTACAAGAGGATCAGAGAGATATGGTACACTATGCATATAACTGTTTATATAAATCCATTTCAGAGATTGGATTTAAGTAAATATTAGTAACCTCCTTAAATTAAATTATGAAGTTTTTAGAGTTTTTAAATGTTTCAGATCTTTAGAGAAAGAGAGGAAGATTTAAGGAAACTATCCAAACCTCTCGAATGCACGTGCTTTCGAACATCAATCTGGGATGAAACTTTGTATAGAGTAAGTTTTTCATATGACATACATACTTACACTTAAAAGAATTTGTTCCTGCATCAGTCAGTATTATAAACATATCTTAATTATTGCTATCTATCAAATAGTTCATCTTTGTTTCTGTTTACTATCATTTATAAGGTGTGAACATTTGCTTAAAAAAATTCTAGGCCTGGTCATCCATTGTATATATGTTGATACCAAATGTTAAAGAGTTGGAGCAAAGCTTGAATCTCTTTGCAAATATAATAGATGCAGATGAAGTTCTTTTGTTTGAAAGAGCAACATTTTTGGTAATTTCTCACTGTCAGCGAAGACCTCATCGAGATGTTCATAGATTTGAGAAAGTATCGAATATAATTAAACAGTTCAAACTTAGTTGCAGGTATGTTAGATTATTGTTCCAATATAATTGTTCCTTCTTTTTTACAAGTATAATATCGAGTATTTATGACATTTATTTTATCCTGTGACAGTAAACTTGCTGCTCAGTTTCAAAGCATGGAAGTCAGAAACAGCAATTTTGCAGCATTTATTGATGTGTTTACTTCTAACACTTATGTGATGGTAATCATGTCGGATCCAGCTATACGTGAGTATTTTTTTTATTTTGTCTCTGAGTAGATTGAGCATGTTACATGCTCTATAAATAAATACACTCATCGTTTTGTTCTATGATCTATATTATAGCTACTTATAAGAAGACCTTTTAATCCTGTTTCTTTTTTTTATTTCCTCTCTGTAATTTTACCTTGGTGTGTTACCAAACATGAAATTAATGATAATACGAGGGTTATTTTTTAAATAAGGCCCATTTGTGAATTAAGAGAATGAGGTGCAATCACCGCAGAGTGCATGTGCATCCACGCCCAGCAGGCTTTGCGCATGTTTAGACATCATTTGCAGCCATATTGTCTGTCTGTTTGCTGAGCTGTGGAAGTTTATAATATTTAAGAAAACTGATTCGCCCATCGATAGTGAGACGATTATTGAGTGCAAGATACTTGGCAGCAGCAGAAAATTCCCATCAGATATGTGAAATGATAGTATTATGAGTAATAGGCCTACCTCATCTGATTTCTAAAAGGTTCATGATGGGACAGAAAAATTTGCGAGGACTGACAATCCATGATTTCACAATTATCATTTGATTTTCAACAGGTTTTAAGGTCAGTTTGGTACACCATTGTTTTGGAGAAACAATTATTGAAACATGTTTGTCAGTAGGTTCCAAGACTGCTCTCTGACAGTCAGAAAACAAAAAGGGGGTGCATTTTATGTTTCTTGACTTGATACAATTGGAAACTGATTAATATTTTGATTACATCGTTACAGGAGTTGAGACTTGGGTGTTTCAATTGACTCCTGAGTCCAGGCGATAGTCAATTAATTAGTGACATACATTATCAACAACCAAAGTGAAAGTGAAATAGAAAATTTCAGCATGAAAGATCATGGGAACTGTCTTTGGGGACTTTGTTACAGGATTTTACAGCAAGAGAGACAACAATCAATTCTGATGTGTATTATATGACCTTGAGAAAACTCGGATGTGCTATACAAAAAGAAGTGGCTTGGCCTACTGTCTTCTGGTGTGATGTTGCCTCATAACAATGCATGGCCGCATGTTTCTGCATAATCTCAAGATTCTTTGGATGGGGATAACTGGGTCACCAGATTTACAGTCCAGACATTGTACCCAATGATTTTCACCGTTTTTAGTACTTTAAAGAGTTGTTAGTGGTCAGTGTTTCGATGACAGTGAAGAAGTGACAATTGCAGTCACGGATTGGGCTGCTTCACAGGCAGCAGATTTCTTTGACTCCAGAATTCAAAAACTTATTAAATGTAAATTATGTAGAAAAGCAGATGAAAGCATTTAGAATATTAAATAAATATATTTTAATGATATCTAGAGTGTTTTCTTCTCATTAAAAATGGGTTATTTAAAAAAATAATCCTTGTAAATGGGAAAACTTAACAGAAATGAGAATAACCAAAGCAAACTGTCAAATACCAAAACTAGAGGCAGGAGGATCATAAACAAGATGATCATTACTACCCAATAGTGAGGGTATGATGAAATTTAATTAAGAAATTAATTACATCAATAATAGAGCAGGAAGCAATATCAAAATTGAAAGGAAAGATAAAAAAAATCAATCATCAAAGTTGAGAGGTGAGCAACAATGACAAAAACACACTAAACATACAGAAACAACACAGTATATCAATATCAGGCTATGCCCTTACGCGTATAAATAGAAACATGCTTGATTTTGCATGACTATGTTGACTGTGGGTACCTGTGGGAGCTCATTCACGATTCTGTTTTCACGAGTAAGAACATCAGCAAAAATGCACATTTTTTGTTTCTGCTGTCCTCCTCCTTTCAAATTTGATCAGTGATGGGTCTATTTTTTCTTTACAGATTAAGGGATTCTTCTTCTTCTTCCATCGTTGTGCCCAACTCAGGAGCGCGAGTAAATTTATTTAGCAGATGTGTTTTTCTTCTGTTCCCAAAACCTCTTCATCCTTTTGCTGTGTTCTTTCCTTCGTTCTTCTGTCCAAGGGTTCCTTCTTCTGATATACTGGCTGTTGGCAAACTGGTGATTGTTGACCATGCTACTAAATCGGCATCTGTCCTGTATGATGTCGTCTGTTATTCCTATTTTCCGGAGATCCTTTTCAATTTCAATTAACCAGTTGTTTTTAATTTTCATTTAAAGGGCTAGATTTAGAATTCTTTTTGTTAGTCTGTTATTACTTATTCTGATAATATGGCCGTAGAATTTAATTCGTCTTTTCCTGAATGTGTTTGAAATTTTTTCCGAATGCTGATACAGTTTGTTTGATTTCCTTTTCATCCAAATTCCTCCAGTACAAACAGGGCCAAAGATTTTTCTTAAAATTTTCTTTTCTTGCTTTTCAATATCTTTAATCAATGATCTTCCTCCAATAATCAAAGTTTCCGACGCGTATAATGCCTCCGGTTTGATTACAGTGTCCTAACTTGGCATTTAGGGATATTGACTTTTTGTTGTATCTGTTCCAGGTGATTCTGTAGGCTTTTTGTAATTTAGTTATTCTCTCCTTGTTTGCTTCACAATTTAATCCTGCAGGTTGAATAACTTCTCCTAGATATCTGAATTTAGCTACTTGAGAGATATTGCCAAATCGCGTTTTTAAGGGTTGTCCATCTTGGTACCGTGAAGATCCTTCCATATATTGGGTTTTAGCATATGATATTTCAAGACCACATTTAGCTGCAATTTCATACAGTTTTTCAAGTGCGTAGACTGCCTCTTGCTTGTTGTTGGAGAGAATTGCCAGATCATCTGCAAAGGCCAAACACCGCAAGTGAAGTTTATTTCTGAGTAGCCTGCCAATGATTATTCCTTTTACTTCATTCTCCCAGGTTTTTATTACTTTGTCCAGAACAAGATTAAATAAAAGAGGCGATAGTCCATCTCCTTGTCGAACTCCTGTGCCAATTTTAAAAAGTTCTGACACCTCACCTAAGAACCTTACTTTTGAAATGGTATCCGTTAATGTCTGTTTGATTAATTCTCTGGTTTTTCTGTCTACTTTGTATTCTTCTAGCGTCTTAAAAAGTGTTTGTCTGTCAACAGAGTAATAAGCTTTTTTAGAGTCTACAAAGGTGATTACTGTTTGTCGGTTTTTACGGATTTGTAAGATGGTTTTGAGATTTAAAATTTGTTCTGCACATGACCTGCCTTTTCTAAATCCTGCCTGATACTCGCCAATAAGATGATCAATTTGTGTTTCAAGTCTCATGAGAAGTGCCTTGGATAGTATTTTGTAAGTAATTGGTAACAAGGAAATTCCTCTGTAGTTATTAATGTCAGTTTTATCCCCTTTTTTGTGAAGTGGGTGAATTAGTGCACATTTCCAGTCTTCAGGGATTTTTTCTTTGACCCAGATGTCTTTAATAACCATATGAATTTTTTGAGCAAGACTCATACCACCTATTTTCCACATTTCAGCAATTATGCCATCTTCCCTTGGGGCCTTGTTATTTTTAAGTCCTCGGATTATTTGTTGGATTTCTTCTAAAGTGGGAGGTTCTGAATCTGGATTTGGAGTGGATTTTTCAATGGTAAGCTGTCCTTTAGGGTTTTCACAATTTAGAAGGTCTTTGAAGTAATTTGCTAGGAGCTTACACTTTTCTATATTATTTGTTTCTAGAGTTCCATCTGAACGTTTGAAACAGAGGCTAGGTGCCTGGTATTTTGACAATTCTTCCTTGAATGTTCTGTAGAAGTTCCTTGTGTTGTTTTTCTTAAACTCTTGAGCAATTTCTGCTAGTTTCTGTCTATCATACATACGTTTCTCTAATCTAATGGTTTTTGAAGTTTGTTTCTGTGTATTAATGAATTCCTGCCAATTTTGAATGGTTTTGTGGGAACTCCAATTTCGCCAGGCTTTAATTCTAAGTTCAATAGCCTTATCACAGGTTTCATTCCACCACCTATGTTTGCGTTTTCTGGGAGGTGAGCCGATGCTTTGAGCAGCTTTGAGGAGTGCGTCTTTAAGTTCTGGCCAATTGGTAGCATGTTGGCTGGATATATTGGCAAGAAAAGTTTCAGATTCTTGTTCCAAGAATACAGAGTTGATTCGCGTATGTTGTCGTATTCTGGGTTTGACTCTAATTGGTTGAAATTTTACTTTAATTAGAGACAAATGGTGATCAGAGTCAGTTAATCCTTTTTTTACCTTAACGTTCATAATTTCCTTCTGATTTTTCTTGGAGATGGCAACATGATCTAGTTGAAATTCTCCTAAATGATAATTTGGTGATCTCCAGGTTTTTTTCTTGTGTGGAAGTGCCAGGGATTAATTATAAATATATATTAAATCATCTTGGTCAATGAAATTGATTTTTTGTTTGTTTGTTTATTTACCAAACGTGTTTCATATAATCCTCAAGAAGTTCATTTACAGATTTAATTTATAATATATGTTTAAATTCCTACCTACAATATATGAAAATTGCCCACAAAATACAATTATTCGTCACTAAGAACTTCCCAAAATGTTGTTAATAAGGTTCACTTTGTAATTTGTCTCTTCACAGCCACCCTGTCTCCACTTTCAGCATTCAAAAAAACCTTGTTGTTAGCACTCCATATTAGTTATAACGAAAAAAAGTGTGTGTACCAATTATACCCACAGGGCCTGTAACAATAATGTTGGCTGGTGGTGGGGAAATTGTTGGGGTACTGGTTATTACTTGATTGCAGGTTCTTATACTATTGAGTCATAAAAGTCGCCATATGAATATTCTTCTGATTTATTATCCAAATACACACATACAAGACCACCACCACAAATGATTATACTTCTTTAACTCGATCGTGTATAAAGGCTATGCGGCACTTCTTCTCCTGTTTGCAAGTTCGGAACTACACTATCATCACTTGGTTCGTACACCTTGTTTCAACTCCTACAAATGTACTAATCTTTACGAAACACTGTATTTTTTATCTGCTTGCAAGTGGGGTTTTTATAAAGTTGCATCTGCTCCACACAATAGTGCCGGGCGCGTGGCCGAACTATTACCTGGTGCACAGACACTCACGGCAAATCTCCCAGACGATCAGCAACAGACTGACTCCAACAATCAGACTCGCACCTCGCATCTTGCTCTCGACTATTGGTTCATTCTGATTCATCCGCTTAACACAAATACGTACATGGTTTTAATACTGTCTTGTCACAACCCCCCTTGGGTTTATTTGTTCCTATTAGGAAACCTTTGTTTACATTGGCAATAACTCGTAGAGATAGTATTAGCGTAAGTGTGCCTCCTTATCTGTACCCAATTCTTACTTTTGAGGTGGTGATGGTCGACTGATATACATATCTTCCATTACATTTCAATGTCTAAACAATGTTAGTTTACTACATAAATGACATATTAAAATAATGTCCCAAATACATCAAAATTTATCCTCCTGTAATATGTCCAGAATACACCAAAAATCCTTGTCCAGTTATGGTGCCACAATACATACACAACATTAACATACTGGTGTAATGAATATAACTAACACATGAGTATTTACATATTGGTGTAATGAATATAACTAACATATGACTATTTACATATTGGTGCAGTGTTTCACAAAATTTGTACTCACACCAGTGAGCTACCTGCATCCGTTTCATTCTCATGAAAATAACCAAATCTACAATGCAACAATAAAAAACAATGAGTGGACAAAAATATGTACAACATAATACACTTAAAAAAACTGAGTGGTTTCATACTGTTAGGTATAAACCCCCTTCAAAAAAACAGGAGTGGGAGGTAAAGTGTACAGCTTCTCATGTAAAACATGTTACATTCAAATACACTGTCATTGGAAGCCGTTATAGAACATTACCTCATTCCTCTTACTTTTATAGTCCACTATTTATAAACATCACATATTTTACAACAAATCAGAGTTCTATGTGGCTTGGCTTGTCTTGTCTTATACTATGCCCTAGAAACTGAGGAAGAGAGTTATACAGAAAGAGTCTCTTTTTTTTCCATATTTGTCCAAGTATGACATCTCATCTTTACAACTTTCTGCCTCTCCTACTTTTCCCTCATTTCTGCTAAATGGTACAGTGAAAAAGAAAGAAATTGATATTGTGCATATGCATGTTCACCCCCCCCCCCCCCTACTATTGAAAGACAGTGGGACAAAAAATAAAATCATACTATTTTACTTTAAAATGAAATTTGCATCATCAACAGCATCAATTTAAGGCATAAGTGCCGGATTTAAGTTTTATTTCTATGGAAGAACCAAATCTGGAACTATTTCAGCTCCTTTGAAGGTAAAACCTAGACAAAGCCATGTCCCACAGAAACAATTCCTGATTCCTGAACCTGATGTGATTCTCTGACCTAAATTGTGATTCCCCTAAAAAAAATGATTCTCAACAGCATCAATGAAAGGTGTTTCCACCTGGATCTCAGTATTAACAGTGGGTAACCAGATCTGGAACTTGGTTGGTCCCTTTAAAGGTAAACCCTGGACCAGGCCTCCTCCCACAGGAGACTGAGTTCTGACAGCTGCTGATGCTCTGTTTAATTTGGATGTACTGCTCATCACTGTAACCACCAGAAAAACCTACTATCAAATTTCAATATGTTTGTAGGGTTTCAGACACTACATTCTATACTCTCTTAAGCTTCTGTGTTGACAGCACTACCGAAATGTATGTATTCTCCTTCCTCCTGTTGTTGAGTCAGTTAAACTCCAGAAACCTGTTCGAATGTTGAGGTATTTCTGTTATGGTTAGCTTGTCTCTCTCCATTACCTCTTCTGCCGTTACCTCTACCCTCCTCTAGTTCCTCTTCCTCTGCTTATAAATTGTATGTTGTGTCCTCTTTCTGAATGTTATTGGGCGTTGCTGTTATAAAACTCACCTCTGCCTTGACTGTT
>JARYHS010008074.1:0-110159 GCA_031002005.1 Vandiemenella viatica
TCATTTTTTTAAAAAAGTTCAAGCCATTGACTTAGGTTATTTTTAAAGCTTCATATAAGACTTGTTTCTGATTGTAACTTGGGATGAAACTGTGATTCTTTTTCTTCTTCAATAATTCGATGATGTAAAATTTTTTACTATGTTCTGGAGCATGATTGATAATTGTTCCAGGAGTATGCAATTACCAGTGTTTGCATATTTCACTTCACATTTCAAGAGTAGTTTTTTTTAATAAGCTGAAGCTGTTTTAACACTAGAACCGCCGAGTGGTCAACTTGACCACTTTTTATATTTTAACATATTATTATTCAGTCAGTTTCTAATCAATGCTGTTGTGAGTTAATGACTTTTCCTAAATGTTTATGTAGATCATATAAATAGTCCAATATTTGTTTTATCTTCATTAGTTTTCTTTGAATGACCACTTATACTTAGAACCGCCGAGTGGTCCACTTTGACCACATTACGTGAAATCTGAAAACAGATTATTTAAAGATTGTTGTGCGTCACTCCCCGAATTTACTCTTAGCACTCGTCAACAATATACTAAATATCTGGGTTACTGAAGTTTACTCGCATTGTTTGAAGCTCAACAATGCAATATGTCATTCATTGTTTGCTATTGGGTTTCGCATAAACGAGGCAGATTATTTGAGTACTGGTCTCAGAGCAGTAGACACGGCTCAGATGTCACAGCGATACAAACCACGGCCACTTTCAGATGAAGAAATTGTCGCACTTTTGTATGAATCGGATGTTGAAAATGATCCTGAAGTTGAGGACCTTGTGGAAGACTCTACAGATGAAGATTACCAACCTGTCGCTAATGTGGAGAGTGACAGCTCCGAGACTGAAGATGAAGGTAATTTACATTCACTTATATTATTATTATTATTATTATTGTTACTATATGAATAATGATCACTATTATAAGAGAGCTGACACTTCTACTGCTACTTCTGTTACTGCTATTTTATTGTGTGATATGGTTTCTTTATAATGAGTTGTAGCTTTCTAATTGTCTCTTTCCTCATGCAGTTGCTGAACCAGGACGAAGCAGTAATATGAACAATGCCAGAGAAGGACCTACCCTGGGTAAAAGAAGAACTGCACCTCCTGTAAGTGGACCAATACAGAATCGACGTAGAAGAGGAGAACAAAGTGAGGGTTCACTTCCAGAAACTGGCTCAAAACTCCTGGGGAAGGACGGGATCACGGAGTGGACTGTAGCAGACTTCGGGGTTACTAAACCAGGTAGGATAGGTCAACAGAATATATTGAAAGAAACATGGGGACCTACTCCACACGCAAAGCGGCACGTCTCAAATGATAATGTTTCGAGTGCCTGGCGCCTTTTAGTTGATCAATCAATGTTGAAACACATAAAGAAATGCACAGAAGCAGAGGCACAACGGCTTCTTGGAAATGATTCGTGGAGTTTGCCTTTAGAAGAATTAGGTGCATTTGTTGCTTTATTATATGTTCGTGGTGCACTAGGTGCCAGATGTACTGAAGTAGATGAGTTGTGGTCGAAAACGTGTTGAGCCCCATTTTTCACTGACACAATGAGCAGAAACAGGTTTCGAGAAATTTTGAAATATCTGCGTTTGATGAAAAAAATACACGGTCGGAACGGTTGAAAAGTGACAAATTTGCACTTATATCAACTACTTGGAATCATTTTATAGAAAACTGTCAGTTGAATTACATACCTGGATCAAATGTCACTGGACGAACAACTTTTCCCCAGCAGAACCAGGTGTCCGTATTTGCAATATATGCCGAATAAGCCTGATAAATTCGGAATCAAATTCTGGATTCTAGTGGATGTAGAAACAAAATATCTTTGTAATGGGTTCCCTTATGTGGGACAGAACGAACAGAGGGCACCTAATGAGAAACTTCCAGAACAAGTAGTAATGAAGTTGGTAGCTCCATATCGCAATATGGGTCGAAATGTGACAACTGATAATTTTTTCACTACGGTCACACTTGGGGAGAGACTGGAAAAAGAGAAAATAGTCTTGTCGGCACTATCAACCGTGCAAGAAAAGAAATTCCAAACACTGTAAAAAAATGAAAACTCCTCTTTATACGTCTGTTCTCTTGAAAAGGGAAGGTGGTACTCTGACTGTTTACCAAGGGAAAAAGAACAAAAATGTTCTTCTGTATAGTACCATGCATATAGATGTTGAAATACAAAATAATTCTAAACACCTTCCCGAAACAGTGAGCTTCTACAATAGCACAAAATTTGCTGTAGATGTCTTGGACCAGATGACGAGGAAGTATTCTGTCCGCTCTGGTACTCGTCGATGGCCTGTCCACGTATTTCACAATATCCTTTATTTAGCAGCCATCAACGCATGGATCATTTTCAAGCTAGTGACAGGGATCAAGATAAGTAGGAGGAATTTCATCCTAAATCTAGCAGAAGAATTACGTAGAGACTATATGGAAACCAGAAATCAGGAAAGGATGACAAAGGGAAGGAAAGGAAAAGGAAGAAAAGGAAGATGGTGATGAAGAAAGAGAAGAAGCGGAAATTCCTACGAAAGTTAGAAAACTATGCCAAACGAGGAAATGCAGAAACAAGACAAATGAAGTGTGCAGTAAATGCAAGAGATATGTTTGTGGGCCGTGTACATATATAGTAATGAAGACAGTAGTTTGTAATGCTTGTAAGTAGGATTATGTACTATACATAGTCATATCTTATGATTGTTCTTTCTCTTAACATATTCATCGGTACTTAGTTTCTCCAGTATGATTAATTTCTATTAATTTTAAACTACTGCAATACAATTAGTATGGTTGCAGATAAATATTGTGAACTATGCTCTTTAATTTAGTAATATTATGTTCCCATTGTTGTTGTAAAATACAGTGATACTGTTAATAAACGTAATTAAAGTGATACATTGTTATCAAGATCATTAATATTTACATTAATCAGAACAGCATGCAATTACAAAGAAAGTGGTCACTTTGACCACATCGGCGGTTCTAAGTATAGTACTAGTTCCGGCGGTTCTAGTGTTAAATTGTATAGGCAGTGAGATTGTTTGAACCCCCCCCCCCTACAAAGATCTGATACATTGTAAAAATATTTCAAAGTGATCCTGACTAAATTTATATGATAATATATATTTATAATTTTTTGATCAATTACTAAGGAATGAAACAAATACTTAAAACATAAATCAGAAAACCTAAGAATCTACGGCTCCTACTGCTGTCAAGTATTATCTTGCCCTTTGAGGACACATTCAAATTGCATATATAACTTTCAGTTTCAATCAATCTTGTATCACTGCTTCCTAATTACACTCAGATATTCTGGAGTGTGTTCTCCATTGAAATAAAATAAAATAATAATACCCCTAGTCTTCTTTGTGGCTGTAGATGTTTTGGCATATACAATTTTATTAAAAGACTTTTTAACAGACTTTTTTTCTTAATTTATAATGTTTATAGATAACATCAATTAAGATATATACATAAGGGAGCGTGGATAAACCACATAGCTTCATTTTGGCATCCAGTGAACCACTATCCCCCCTCCTCCCCATGTAGCCCTACTTGGCTTTTGCCCCCCCCCCACCTATCATGTAGCTTTTTCCCCCTTTTGATTCCAGAAGACATTTTGCACTGTTTTCTCTTGTCAGACTATTGTAAATTATGTAAGGAGATAATTAACTGAGGGAAATAAATATTCACATGCTGTTGTGATTTCAGTTACTCATTTTAACTGTGACAAATGTTATGAAAGGAATGCTACGTGGCCTGGCTTGGAACCTCCCCCCCTCCTCTCCCCACGTAGCCCAGTATAGACTTCCAGCTATCCCCCCCCCCCCCACCCTTGGACTGAGTCATGTAGTTTGTGCACGGTCCCTACCTTTAACCACATGTTAATTTTACAAAGGTAGAATGAGAAATAGCCTTCAGTCACTAGAATACAACTTGTATTGTATTACACAATGCATTTCGGACCCTGTGGATCCATCTTCAGGTGACTATGGTATTTACATGTTAATTCATTATTAAAAATGTGAAATAAAGAAAAATAATCAATGAAACTCTGTCTCATAAAGTTCCTTGTACATTTCTGTAATAGCAACAATTGTGAAACAGTTCTTTTATTTTTAAAGGTAATAATAAAGTCTCTGCCCGTTTTAACACAAGTTGAAGTAGAGCTGTTCTAGAATGATAAGTTATTTTGTTAAAAAAAGTATACGCATGTTCAGACAGTGACACATCACCGCATTTTTGATTGGAGCACACTCGATTGAAGTTACTTCAAAGAACACCGCATTATGCCAACCATACAGTATAGTAAAGTATCACTCTTTACTTTTTGTTGATACACTTTATACTAACTATAAATTATGCGGAAACATTTTATTTGTGGTACCAGCCTACAAAATGCCTGGGTTGCCAGCCCTTAGAGTGAGCCCTCTATTTTTTTATTTATTTTTTGGTCTAGGATGTATTTCAGCCTAACCACAAGTGGTAGTAATAAAAATTAAATATCTATTCTGTATGTCAACCATATAATCATTGTGGCTTTGGCGGAATTAATTTATAGTCCAGGCCACATATCAATCCAATCCCAGTATATCCCGAACAAACTGATTTAAACCGGTCCATATTAGTACTTTTAAGTTAAACCAAAGTTCCTCAATATTTGTATTTAGCGTGTACGTTTCAAAATTTTTCGCAAAGTGATCAACCGCACCCACATCGTTTGCCTTATCGAAGCAATATATGAGTTTCTCCTTGTCATGCTTCAAATTCAGACTAATTTTTAACGTTACCACAACCTCCTTGTGATCACTTATACCGTCTTCTATACAAACTGAATCTACAATATCAGAATTGCTAATTAGAAAAAGATCCAGAATGGACGAGGAATCTTTGTCGCACCGCGTTTGCTCTTCGACCATCTGCTCAAGAGATCTTTCTGCAAATGATTCTAGGAACGTTTTGATTATTAACCTATCTCTTCCACCCAACCTGACCACTTAACCAACAGTAGGTTAAAGTCACCAAGCACGATCACTATATGTCCTTGAAATTTTTTCTGAATATTATTAAGCGAGTCTCTGAAGTATTCCGGGTTAGCCAAATCGGAATCCGGAGATCGGTAATATGACCCGATTATGAACTTTAAATTTTACCCATTTTTACCCTGATTCATATTAACTCGCAAAAATATTCCGTTTCAGTTACGACAGAGCAATTAACGGTTTTGTTTACGGCCACGAACACACCCCCGCCCATTGAGACAGTTCTGTACTTCCGAAAAAACATTGAAATGAGGGCAAAATACTTCGATAGATTCAACCTCTGGCGTCAACCAGCTCTCGGTTCCTAGTATTATATCGGCATCATTAGTCGCAACTGAGGCGTGAAAATCCGCTACTTTCCCTCTAATTAGTGTTGCCCAAAATCGGTCTTGGTCTTGCATTTTTGCAAGACCAAGACCAAGACCAGGTGTATTGATGCAAGACCAAGACCGGCCAAGTCTGGTCTTGTTCTTGCATTTGGGCAACACTAGTGTTGCCCAAAATCGGTCTTGGTCTTGCATTTTTGCAAGACCAAGACCAAGACCAGGTGTATTGATGCAAGACCAAGACCGGCCAAGTCTGGTCTTGTTCTTGCATTTGGGCAACACTACCTCTAATACTCCGACAATTTAGGACCATTATCCTTAGCTGCTTCGTATTGTTATTTGTGGAGTCTAAAATCGCATTTTTCTTATTCCCACTCTGACGGGAAACGGGTGAAGTAATTGGAGCTGTAATATTAAAATTATTCGCGCCATAACTACCAGGACCAACTTCTAGGTTATCAGCACATACTCTTCGATGAACTGAAGGATCCTCGTGCCTCATGGTGTTCCTAAAATAATAATTCATATCAAGACGGTTCCATATTTTCGTAGCTACCTGGGTTGCCCTTCTCGGTGTGTAGTGGACGCCCGACCTGTCAAATGCGTCCCAGCTGGCAGTTATCATCGATCGAAAGGTCGACGAAGCCCCAGTTGTTTCTGCGACACAGCTCCTGCAAACTACAATTCAAATTAAAGATCTTCCACCACACGGCCTCCCCACAATCGATGCGCGGCACGACACTGCAAATTGAGAACTGCAAATTGAGAACTGCAATGAAACCGAATTTTCCCGGGTGGCCTCATACGCCTTTTCGGCCCAACTTGTCCATGATATAACTATATCTGGAACGGAAACACGACACGAGTCATTAGTACCGACGTGCGCAGTTTACTTTCAAAAACTTTGGAGTATTCTTTGTGTTTTTTCCATTTTAATCTCTCTTTTCGCGTTAATATTAAACAATGTTTAATTCTTAGATGCTACATTTCTAGTGGGTTAAAAAAAAAATTGCATGGGTATTTCTAAGTTAATATATTACTACAACATCTTATTGTGGTTATTTTTGTATTCCTAGGTGTAATTCTGATTGTCAAAGTGACATTCACACCAACAAGCAGACACAAATTGTAACTGAACATCTAAGAACCAGTGTAGCAGTGCATCAAGCAATTTATTTTGGTGAACGCCCATTTTTTATAAAGTTTGTGGAAATTCTTTTACAATGTCTGGCATTCTTAACAATCATCATAGGATGCATTGGGGCAAATGCCCATTTTCCTGCAAAGTTTGTGAAAAGTCTTTTACAACACCTGGGAATCTTAAAAAATTTCAGAGGATTCATTCAGGCGAACGGCCATTTAGTTGTGATGTTTGTAACAAAACTTTTACAGAGTCTGGGACTCTTAAGATTCATCAGAGGATTCATACAGGTGAACGCCCATATTCTTGTGAAATTTGTAGAAAATCTTTTACAAAATATGGAAATCTTAAGCAACATCAGAGGATTCATTCAGGTGAACGCCCATTTCCTGGTATATTTTGTGAAAAATCTTTTTCAGTGTCTGGGAATCATAAGATTCATCAGAGAATTCATTCAGGTGAGCGCAAATTTTCTTGTAAAGTATGTGGAAATTCTTTTACAGATTCTGGGAAACTTAAGAATCTTCAGAGATTCATTCAAAAAAAAAGCCAAATTTCTTGCCAAATTTGTGGACATTCTTTTAGTACTTCTTCTACTCGTAACCCTTTGACTGCTGACAGCGGATCGTCTACCTGCCGCGCTGAGGCCGGCTACCTGTGCTAAGTGATTATTCCTGGGGACGGAGCGGCCCGCGCTGTCCCACCCCGCTCACTGCTGAATATTCCTGGCGTGACCTCTCACAATACACAATAAATATTCTCACTACATAGTTTCTATGCAAATAAATTACTGCAGAATCAAACAATCACTAGCCCTATTTTTCGTCACTAATAATAACATCTTGCTTTTAGTTTTTACTAGATTTCGCAGCTTATATCGAAAGCATCGTGATTCTTAAATAGTTTACTGTTCTTTCCTGCATACCCGTTTATAACAACTGCAATTTTCTATATGTTCCTTACTGTATCAGAGTGTTTTTTGTTGAATTTTAAAGAGCGTAGATCGTAGAAGATGCTAGAAATATTCTGCTTCCACACTTACATACCGCGTGCAGACCACGACTGTTAAATTAGAGATAATCGAACTTATACAGAGAGTTAAAGGCATCCGATTTTTCCTCGTGCTATTCACGAATATAAAAAGACTCCTGAAAAAGATAATTGCACAAGCATCCTCCCCCACACACCGAAATTTGGCTTGCGGAATATCTTTATAGATATAGATTCCCACAATATCTCGATGTTGACTGAATGTTTGCTGCGCTTTGTAATTACCCGATTATATATAATTTTGTTTCTTTGATGAAATTTGATTCCACATAAGTACTCAACAGATTTTTCAACATTTCAAAGCTGTGGTCTGTCCATTATTACGCGAGTTGAAATAGGGCGGGGGGGGGGGGGGAGGGTGAAATCTCACGAAACCTCGCCAAAGTAACAAAAAGCGGTATCTGGACATAAGTTCACCAAGAATTGCGGTATTTAGAAGAACATCTCTGGTCCAATATTAGCTAATTTTCAATTTTTTTCACGCGATGCATCAGAAGACAAATAGGTATGAAACAAAAAATTTCATCACTTTGATATTCAAGAATGCACTGTAGATGATGGATAATCTATCTTGGGAAAGCCACGTATAAATAGTGACTTCCCGCAGGGAACGTAACCGTGATTAATTGGTGAGCGATTCCTCTCTTCACCCCCGCCGACCACAGACACCCGAAATTCGGCAGCAGCGATTCGGCCAGCAATAGCGCAAATCAGAAATCCACTCACCTTATGAATGCAGGATCTACTCGCATGGCCAGGCTGCAACGCGAACACCGTCTATTACTTCCAGCAAGATGCAATCCGGATCTGAGCTGTAATCTCTTCACACGTAATTTAGTTCTTATTTTAATCGTCTACAAACTTGGCATAACTCGCCGACAGTTTAATAATAAGCTTAACTCGCTGCAATGTTTAAGCACGCAAACCTAACCGTTGCGTACTTGAGCGTGACAATAATAGTAACTCATAAAAAAAAGGAATACACATATATAGCTTCCTTGTGGAACAAGGCACGCAAATATTGCATAGGCCAGCGGATATCTGCATTACGCCAGCTGACCTTTATTCCACCGCGAACACAGATGCCCGCGGCCGACGGAAAGAAATAAGAAATCGCTCAACCATGCTCCCCCCTTTGAAAGTTCTTAGGACTTTCAAAAAATAAAAATAATTTTCCCCCACATTATGGGATATTCTAAGTTGTGACATAAAAATTAAAGTAACTTTACTGATTTAAAGTAATAATGAAGATAGGGGTTGAGAGTAGGATTGACGAAAGATTAAATTAAAATGCTATTAATAAATTTAAATACATTAAAAGGAATGATACAAAAAATATTATTGTGTTGGTATGGGATAAAGTTTAACCACTGGACGCTTGAAAGTGCCGAATCGTGTCTTCACCATCGCCACCCGAGTGACATTGTCTGAACCAGGATAAGTTTTAATAATCACCCCTAAGGGCCAGTTCAAAGGGGGAGAATCATCTTGCCCCACGATTACAACTGTACCCACTTGAACAGGGTTATCCGGTGTCGACCATTTATGTCTAACTTGCAGGGTGTGCAAATATTCAAGTCGCCATTTTTTCCAGAATGACTGGACCATCTGATCTAACAACTTCTTACGTTGGTTTAGATTCGAACAAGACATGTCAGCGGCCGGTAAGTACTGTAGTGGAGTTGACATCAAAAAATGTGCAGGAGTAATAACTTCTGGGTATGGATCCGACGACACTACATTTAAAGGTCGCTAATTCATAACGCATTCAATCTGAACTAGAACCGTTTGCAGTTCCTCATAAGTGAGAAGTTGATTTCCAATCACTCTAAATAAATGGATCTTCAAACTCTTTATATTAGACTCCCACAATGCTCCGAAATGCGGAGCACGCGGAGGAATCATTTTCCACTCGATACGGCGACTACTTAATTCAGGCTTTAGAGCTTTGTTCAACTCTTCTAACTGAGCCTTGGCACCTACAAAATTAGTACCATTGTCTGAATATAGACAAGAAACAGGTCCTCGTCTTGCAATAAAGCGCTTGAATGCGGCTAAGTATGTATCAGAGTTAAGTCTGAGACCAGCTCTATGTGTATAGCCTTAGTGACAAGGCACACAAAAAGACAAATGTACGCCTTTTGAGAGTGTTGACCACGGCGTCGTGTAAGGGTTATAAGAATCGGACCTGCGTAATCTACTCCAGTATGAACGAAAGCCATAGCTTCCTGTATGCGACAGGGAGGCAAATCTGCCATTTTAGGAGTAGGATGAGTAGGGTTAACTCTAAAACAAAAATTACATTTACGTACCATGGACCGAACAACAATCCTCGCAGCTAAAATTCAGTAGCGCTGCCGCAAAATCGATATTAACAGACCAGCCCCTGCATGACAATTCAAAACATGGTAATGTCTGATAATAAGATGCACAACATGGTCATGCTTGGGAAGTAGCGCTGGATGTTTAGCTTCGAAGGGTAAGTCCGACTTAGACAGTCGTCCACCAATTCGTAAAATACCTTCTTCATCAAGAAATACTGACAAATTCCGCAGCTTCTTGGAAGGCAAGTTATTCTTTTTCAGAAGAGCAATATCTACTACAAAGTGCACATCTTGTACCGCGCGAATTATTGCCCTTTCAGCAAAGAACAAATTCTTTACTCCACCAGAGGGGGTAATCTTCTTTATAAATCTAAAAATGTAAATCACAACTCTCAATAATTTGTCTCAAGAAGACACACGCTGAGATAAACCATACAGCACGGAAGGTTCAAGTTGAGTGGTAGTAACGGTGAAAACATTCGTCTTTTGTTCCGGTAATTCCTTACAATCACCAGGAGAAAACGTTTTAATGGGCCACTCAGAAGTGGGACGATTCATCCACAAGCTATGAGAAACTAATTGTGACGGTAACATACCTCGAGAGAGGCAGTCACTTGGATTTTCGATTCCCGCAACATGAAAGAAGTTCTGCGGAGCAAGGTTCTCTTGACATTGAGCGACCCTATTACTCACAAAAACAGACCAACGATGCGGGGAAGAATGAATCCAGGATAAAGCTACCGTAGAGTCTGAAAACTAAAGGCATAGGTGCCTACTATATGGACTCGATCTCGATAGGTTTCATTAACTAATTTAACTAATTTCGACATCAGAAGCGCGGCGCATAACTCGAGACGCGCAAGTGTCGTTATTTTGGTAGGTGAAACCTTGGACTTAGCACATAATAGTCGAACAGATATGCCAGACGCATCAGTAGTATGTAAATATATAACAGAACCATAACCGTTCATACTTGCGTCACAAAAGGCAACAATATTGGCCTTGCAGTCCTTTGATACACCTACATGATGAGGGATTTCCATAGTGGAAAGAAGAGGTAATTCTTTAGTGAGCGCCGCAAATCGGCGTAACACACTCTCTGGCGGGTTATCATCCCAATCAATTTTACTTAGCCACAGTTCTTTAATTAACAACTTGGCTAACAAAATAACTGGAGCAACCAGACCCAAAACATCAAACAAACGAGCCACTACAGATAATATGTTCCGCTTCGTGCACTTTTCGCAGACTTGGGTCGTGGTGAAGTAGAAAACGTCGTCTGAAGGTTTCCATGCTAGCCCCAGAACCTTAGCTGACGTCACTACGTTTCCTTCTGAAAAGTTTACTGGGCTTCGAGTAACCCAGAAGAATTGCTGGACCATTTTACTAAATCAAAGGTTCCAGACTTCAATAATGAGATTAGTTCTCGAGATAAACGAAAAGCTGTTTCCTCATCAGGAACAGAATGAACCAAATCGTCCATATACATTTTAGTCTCGACGACTTCAGAGGCTTCAGGAAACTGAGAACTCGCTTCAGCCGCCAGCTGTCGCAAAGTGCGCATAGCTAGAAAAGGACTCCATTTTAACCCAAAAGGAATACGGTTAAAATGAAATGTCCGAACTATTTCGCTATCATCAAAACGAAATAATATTCGCAAAAATCTGCGATGGTCATTAACAACACTAATCTGCAAATACATTTGCTTGATATCCGCTGTAATAGCAATCGGGAATAACCGAAAGTTTAATAAAAGCAAGAATAAATCGTCCTGTAAATTAGGACCAGTATGCAAAATGTCATTTAATAACAAACCAGTATGAGTTTTAGCGCTTGCGTCAAGTACAATGCGAGGCATTGGTTTATCAGGGCGGATGACTGCATGATGGGGAATATAATACCCGTCATCGCTGACCTCTGATTCACGAACTTCTGTTAAGTAACCATTTGTAATATATTCCTCAATAACTTTATTATAGCTCTCTCAGAGTGTGGGACATAGTTTAAATTTTCTTTCGAGCGCCATAAATCGGCGTAAAGCATTGAAACGAGAATTGCCAAGCTCAGTAGGATCTGAATGGAACAGTAAAGCCACAGTATATCTACCCTTACTGTTCCTACTCACTGATAAAGTATATAAATTCTCACACTCTGTATTCTCAGGGCCTAGGAATTTTTTGTGAGATATCTCCTCTAATTCCCAAAATTTTTGCACCAATTCATTGAGTGCTAGAGCAGTAAAAGATGTAGGGTGGGTATGAAAACTAGAATATTCTGCCATAAACACATAACCGAAGGCGGTCAGTAAAGCAGGTGGTGCCATAGTACCTGATTCAACTCTATCTCCGAAATAAATATACGGAAAAAGCTGAGCACCCAACACAAGATCAATTTTACCCGGAATATTCCATGTTAAATCAGCTAAAGGTAGGTTGTCCAAATATGACATGTCACACTTTTCTATAAAATGAGAAGGTAATTGGTCTGTAATAGAATCAACAACTAGAGCTTGAATGTTATATTTGTTACTTTTAAATACACGGGATTGTACTTCGATATTCACATAACCATAAATCGGTCGCGAACTCGAACCTATACCCTTCACATAGGAATTATTTAATGGAATTATCTGTAGGTTCAATGACTTACAACAATCGATGGTAATTAAATGATTTTGTGATCCATTATCAATTAGACACCTAATTATTTGATAATTATTATCAGTGGACCCTTTGACTGCTGATGGCGGATCATCTACCTGGCTCGCAAAGGCCTGCAGCCTGCTGCGTAATCCCGCTGCCTGTGCTAAGTGCTTATTCCTGGAACCGCCGGTGGGGACGGAGCGCCCCGCGCTGATCCACCCGTCCTGAGCTGAATATTTCTAGCGTGACCTCTCAAGGCCGAAACAGAATAAATGCTCTCACTACATAGTTTGTTTACAGATTAATTA
Organism: Vandiemenella viatica; assembly: GCA_031002005.1. Lineage (NCBI taxonomy): Eukaryota > Metazoa > Arthropoda > Insecta > Orthoptera > Morabidae > Vandiemenella > Vandiemenella viatica. The sequence goes on from JARYHS010008074.1 coordinate 12,861, forward strand.
GTACAGAATAAAAACTGAATCATTAACACTATTTTTCGTCACTAATAATTATATCTTGCTTGTAGTTTTTACTCGATTTTCACAGATTATGCCGATAGCGTCGTGATTCACAAATTTACCTCAGTAGTTTACTGTTCTTTCTTGCATATCCATTTATAACAACTGCACTTTTCTATGAGTTCCTTACTGTTCTAACTCAAGAACGAATGAAATAACCCATAGCTTAAATATAAGTGTAAGTTGATTTTGTTGTTCAAAACGTCGTCTATAGAAGAAAGAGACGTACAGTTCATCTTTCATATCGCACTACAGCATCGGAATTTAGTTGGAGCAACGGCAAGAACCATTTTACTTTACTTCGTTAAGGAAATGTAATTTATACACAAAGGCTACAGCTTACGAAACCGTTGTTACATCCATTTTTTAATTCTGTTCTCATATGTGGAATCCGGGTTAGATTGGGTTGATCGAAGACATTCAAAGAAAATTCAAAGAAAAGCGTCTCGTTTCGACACTGGTTCGTTTAGTACGCGCGATAACTTCACGGAAATTCTCAACTATCTACCTTCTACAGTATCATACGGCTCGAGAAGTCACGTAGAGTGCGTTCAGAACACGACTGTAAAATTAGAGATATTCAAACTCATACAGAGAGTTAAAGGCATCCGTTTCTTCCTAGCACTATTCACGAACGTAAAAAGACACCTGAAAAATGATAATTGTTCAAGCAGCCACCAATAAACACCAAAATTTGGCTTGCGTAATATCTATGTAGATGTAGATTCCAAAAATAACTCGGTGTTGACTGAATATTTTTTGCGCTTTGTAACTACCCAATTATACATAACTTTGTTCCTTTGATGAAATTTGTTCCACATAAGTACTCAACAGATTTTCCAACATTTGAAAGCTGTGAACTGTCTGTCCTTTGTTATCACATTAAATTCACATATAGAGACGATTCAAAGTCATTAACTGTAAATTTAAGAGTTCCTTTTACACTTTATGTATATATTTTCCATCCTTCTTTTTGATCCGGGCTTTGGACCGGCACTGGCGTAGTTAAAAATATATTTTTATGTTTATATTTTTTTTTCGTTTTCAAAGTTTTTCTAATAGTATTATTGTATTGGTTCTATGGTGCGATTAGTAATTCGTTTTTGAGTGGTAGTTTTTAAAACTGGGTGCGACACACAATGGTACCTTACAAGTTTTACATTCGTACCTGGTTTCTCGCCACACTTTCTGTTTCCAGCAAACACTGCATCTACGCGATACCGTACTTTTCTTGGAATGCTCTCTTATTATAAGTGTTGGAAAATGCCTTTCCACAAACCTTAGAGGATTATCATCAGAACACCTTCCACTGCTAACTTTTCTGCGCTCTGATGCATACGTTTCAGTAAGTTCCCTTACAAGCGACAGATAAAACTCTGCTATCGATATTTTTCGACCTGTTAGTGACTTGTGTAGAGCATGAGCATTTAAAACACACAGATCGAGAACGTGAAAAAAGAACTTCTTTTACCACTTCATGGTTTTCCGTATACATCTGACAGAGCTTAGCAGCATATCAGTACGGTCAACTGCTCCCATATTCAAGTTATAATCTACAATGGTTTGTGGTTTCTTAACTTTCTCTCCAGTATTCCTGTCAGTCTTTCCAGTGTCAACCATTTCTGTGGTGTTACATGTGGTTAACATCAACACTTCCCTTTTGTCACACCATTTAATAGCAAGCATTGTATTAGTACACATAAATTGAATATCTCCTCGTTTCAGTTTCCTCTGAAGTTTCGGCATGTTGCGCCTGTTCTTACAGACAGTGCCACATGCGTTCGTTCCATGACTGTGAAGCCAGGAAAACAAGTCTGGGCTTGAGTACCATTTATCGAGGTAGAGGGTATGTCCACGTTCTAAATATGGCTTTATAAGTGTAGCTACTACATCACCACTTTTCCCCAAATTTTTTAACTCAGTTTCTGTTGATGTCTCTGTATAAACAATGAAATCTAACACATAGCCAGTCTTACAATCACATAACACAAATGTTTTTATTCCGAATTTACTCCGTTTCGAGGGAATAAATTGTCTCAAAGATAAGCGTCCTTTGAATAACAACAAACTTTCACCAATGCTGAGTTTCTGATGTGGATTAAAAGCACAACGGAAAGCTGTAAGAACTTTATCGACAATGTTCCTAATTTTGAATAATCTGTCTCCTCCAGTTTTGGCAGAGTTGTCACTGAAATGTAACATTCTCAGAAGTAACAGAAAGTGGTCTCTGGACATAAGTTCACTAAAAATTGGAGTATTTAGAAGAACATCTCTGTTCCAGTATTCGCTAATTTTTTCACGCGAGGCATTAGAAGACAAATAGCTATGAAATAATACATTTCTTCATATCCAGTATCTTTCCACTTTGATATTCGAGAATGCACTGATTCTGGAGCATTCTCCTTGGTGAATAAATAAAATCGATTAGTTTCGTCAGCTATATATTTCATCAGATCTTCTGTAAAGAATAACATGAAGACTGACAGAATACTTGGCACATTCCCAATTTGACACACATGTCCTGATAGCGTATCGTCAAATGCGTGACTGACTGGCCGAAAATCATTTTCTTTCCAGTCAAATTTATCGCCGAGACGTAATTCCTTCGCAGACGCTTCGAAATCACTTTCTGATTCATCGGAATCAGAACCACTAACGTCTCTTGCCGAAACATGTGACTGCATTGTCACCCCTGCTGACGTGGATGGCACTGGACTACAGCGTTCTGATTCTGTGGAAGAGCTATCACTATCATCAAAATCAAGTGGTTCATCCTCACGGTCGCTCCTCGTAAGAATCTCCATGATTTCTTTGTCAGTGCACCCACGACATCTTGTCATTTTCTTTATAAAATACAGAAATTCCGATGAATACTGAACTGAAGAGCGAAGCCTAGGCTCCCAACAGACAAACTGTCCGACGACAAGCTAGCGTCCAGAACTGCGAAAGGTTATTGAGAAATGGGGCGGGAAGTACAATGTACGACTCAGATAGCGCGGCGTCTATATTCGTCATCAGCACTCAGGGGCCGGCAGACAGGTGCGGCTTAACTCGTCAACAGCGCTTAGGGGAAAACCGGCGGCTGCGTCTATACTCGTCATTAGCAGCCAGGGAGCAGCAGGCGGCATGACGAGTATACACGTCAACAGCAGTCAAAGGGTTAAGGACAGAAATTCGTCATATGTTGCGGTAGGGAAAAAACTATCGGTGACAAATTTCGATAAGTAATATCATACCGTACTATATGATACTATAAATAAAAATGTTACAAACATATGCATTATACATACACGATGACATAGACTTAAGATGGCCGCCGCGTCGTGTCGCCAGTCGGGTCGCTCCCGCTTTTGATCGCGAAACTTGTGGAAAAATGAAACCCTAAGTGTTTGGTATAAAACACATAGTTTAAGAAAGAACGTAAAGCTCTTTCGAAATGTTGAGTGTTTATCGAATGATAATCGATTGATTTGTACGTGGCTGACGTGGCCTCGCAGCGACCGCTGTCGTCGAGCTGAGTCGGCGCCTTGCAAGCTGCCAGCGGTGCTCTGCCAAGCCAGCGGCCTAGCGCGGCGCACACGCCGCGTCCGACACCTGATGCCGGCGATCAGTCACTACAGTAAACAAGTTTTCTGCTGCCGCCAACATGGGGTCGCCAGAAGAAAGCTCTGACAGGGTTTTAAACCAGTGTAGTGAAAAAATCGGAAACGAGTATGTGGAATTAGTCAAGTATCTAAACGATATTTGCTGCCAAAAACTCACTGAGTTTTGAGCAAGAGAAATAAAAGATAAGCTAGCCTATTGGGTAATAAACATCGCCTTCTTGGAGGACCTGCTCTGTCATCTATGAAAAGAAAACGAAACACTCAAAAAAGAAAATGGACAACTCAAACAAAATAGAGGATAAATAGTTCCCAGTTATGCTGCAATGGCGAATTTTGTAGGATCGACTGAATCCCAAAATCACTCAGTTTTCATTACTTCCAGAGGAGGGGGGGGGGGAACCCGAAGCAAGTGGCTGAACAAGTTACAAAAATCATAAAACCTGAGAGGGATAAAATTAGAATCAACAGAATTTGCACAATTAACAATGTCATTATAGTGGAAACAGAATCTCCTGAGGATTCACAAAACATTCTAAATAACGAGGAACTCGCTGAAAAGATGCGATGCGATGCGAACTCCCAAGAAAACGAAAGCCACTCATGATTTTTTTACGACATACCAATAACAATTCATGTAGACAACCTTGCTGATGTTGTCTACCAGTAAAACCTTGAGAATAAAATAGAGAAAGGACAATTTATGGAAGTTTTTCAACCAAAATTTAAGACTGGACCTAGAGAAAGAGCAACAGTTCATCATGTTGTGCAGGTGAGTCCTTCTGTTAGGAAACTTCTGTTACAGTAAAAGAAAGTCTTCATTGAATTTTCTGCTATAACAGTGAAAGACTACGTTGTCGTTCCAAAATGCAATAAATGTTTGGATTTAGGACACGTCAGTAAGCATTTTAAGAAGAACAATAGGTCTTGTTCATACTGTGGAGAGGAAAGGATCAGTGCATGAAAAGTTCTCAACCTTCAATAAGCATACCGTGCAACAGACGGGGCAAAAGCTGCAACAAGAAAGGCAAATAATGTCTTACCTACCAATTACTCCTACAATGAGCTGTAAACAGGACTGATTACCGATAGTTTACCAGAAGGAATAGATATGGGAAACGACATATACTCTCAACTGGCAAATGTAATTAGGAAAATAGTTGAGGATGTAATTGGTAAGCAGACTACAAAAACGAAAGGAAAATCTCCTTCAAGACAAAAAAGTAATGAAAAAGGACAGCATGCTTCAGAGAGAAACTAAAAATGGAGAAGAACTGCAAGAAACAGGATGTTGGAACGCAGACTGACGACCACTCATTACAGATTAACAAAATTTCTTCGAGTTCTGTCAGTCATCCAAGGAACCCTCTTGTCAAGAGGATTTGTCTGGGTTGGAATAGAGACAGATCAAATGGGGTTGAACATTAATCACGACCTGTAGCGAGTCCAAAATTGGTGGAACAACCGCTGAATTTTGGAAACATAACAGACAGACACAGTTCTATAAACCCCAAAATAATAAACAGTGACGTTGAAACAAATTTAAAACTTGGTCGACTGGAGGAGGCTCCGAATGTCAATGTGGCGCTGAGGCATCTAACTCGATTAGCGCATCCAGCCAGTAAATATGTACCCTTCCCTCAGCTAGAAGGGACTGATCGTATACATCTAAACTCCATCAGTCTTCGAACAGAGACTTCTAAGCTTCTCTCTATTGTGCATAATGTTCTCGAAAAAAGGAATGAAACTTTTGATCCCGATCAAATATATAAACAGTACTATTAACTCATGGGCGTATAGTTTTCGATTCAAAACTCCTGTGTCCACAATGCAATGTCCACACCAGACAGCCGTAAATCTCAAAATGTCTTATAAGCTACGAATTGCACAACTAAACTCCAGGACAAGAAAGTTAGCTTTGCAGGAGCTGAGGAAGCTGTCAGAGGAACATAAATGAGATGTCATATGCCTTCAGGAGACACACTCATGCTTCGGGAAGATTCCTTATACCGTAAGCCAGCATCGTCACAGATTATTATTAATATTTCGTGTCAGAAACATACAGTTACACAATCACAAACATCAAATTATACTGGACCAGAACTTGGCCACTTCCAGTGCATTTTCTGAGGCCTAATACAGATTAGCTGCCAAGCAGGATGTTGGACACAGTCAACACTGGAGCATGTGCTGAACTATCTGGTCTTCACCGCAGTCGTACTTGATATAATTGATTTCAGCATAGCCCCATCTTGCTAAGTTCACTTTGCATCTGCCCACTCCTGATCTCAACCTATTAAAAGACTACCACGTCAATCATCCCTTGTCGTAACCAGGTGGCAATGATTCAGACACTCTTCCCCAGCCATGCGGAAGGGGAGCCTTAGCTTCCCATAATTGTAACCTGGCTTCTTCAGTTGTCGTTTTATGTTCCTGAGATATTCTTATGAAACTTTTCCTGGACTTCAGTCTTTGCCTGTGAGGGATATACCCATATAGTGGATGAGATTTTTCATGGTTCACTTTCCTCCTCTCCTTGTTCACTGCTATTTCCCTTCGAACAGAAGGTGGTGCTATTCCTGCGAGATGGTGAAGCCATTCGACTGGAGTTGATTTTAAGCAGCCTGTTATGATTCTGCACTTGTCTACTTGTTTGGCAAGGGTTGAACTGTGCCATAGAGGACAGGCATACTCTGCAGCCGAATAACATAGTGCTAAGGCAGAAGTTCGAATTGTTTCAGGTTGGCTGCCCCACTGCGATTCAGCCAGTTTTCTTATGATATTGTTCCTACTGGAAACTTTCAGCTTGGAGTTCATGCAATGTTTCCTGAATATAAGTGATCTGTCAAGGGTGACTGGTAGATATTTTAGTGTCACAGTGTTCTAGTTCGACCTCCAACCATGTTACCTTTAACCTACGAGTTTCTTCTTTATTCCATAAATGAAAAGCACATACTTGTGTCTTCGTAGGATTTGGTTTAAGCTGGTTCGTGCTATAATACCTTGACAAATCTTCCAGAGCGTTGGTAAGGGTGCTCTCCACTGATTCAAAGTCTTTGCTCCGTGAGACCAGAGCAAGATCATCAGCATACACGAAACTCCATCGTCACAGATAATCTCAACAGATAGAAACCCTATGACTGCAATAGTAGTGCTATCCAGACCAGTTACTGTAACTAAGATAGTGCAGTTCTGTGATGAGCATACGACATGTGTGGAGCTCATTGCTGACCAGGATAGTGAAATTCTCGTCAACATATATTTTCAATATAGTGACCCCATTCAAACATACCTTAGAAATTTAAGAGAAGTGTGCACTACCCTAGGAAATAGACCAATAGTAATAATGGCTGACGCCAATGCTAAATCCGAACTCTGGCATAGCGGGGTGACAAATACGAGAGACGAGCTTTCAGTTGAAGCTATTAGTGAACTGAATCTAGAAGTAAGGAATCTACCGCATAAACCCTACACATACAGCAACCGAACAGGAGCTTGGTCAAACATCGATGTAACATTGACCAATCTGTGAAGTGGGAACTTATTGAGGAATTGGAACGTCTTAGAATTTTTAACTACCAGCAATCATAATGTTATAACTTTTGAGTTGGTCAGAGGGAGGAACGATTTTGACACATCGGAGGCGCAGGTTTCCAAGGTGAATTACAACATCCGACGGGCACACTGGAACAGGTTGAGGGATAGTTTTGCACAACAAGAAATCCTATTAGATGATAATGATGTAGATCGAGTCGCAAGAGACCTTACCCGGGCACTCCAAATATCAATGAGAAGATCTATTCCTCTAAAGAGAACCTTTGGCACAGTGGACAGACCTTGGACTGATAGACTGCGACAAAGAATGCACAAACCAAGAAAAGATTACCAATGTTGCCTCATCTGCAATATTAGAAGACAGCTGCTGGAAAGATATAGAGAAATTAAAAGTGAATTCCGAGAACTGTTAATACTAACTAAACAATCAAGTTGGGAAACATTTGTGAAAACAAACTTGGGAACAGACCCCTGTGGTATCAAATACAAAATTGCAGCAGGAAATGTAAAACACCCACCTACACTGTCTTCTGAACAGAAGCAAGATGGAACCATGACTATGAGTTGGAAAACTACTGCAGAAGTGTTACTCAAGGAACTCCTTCCAGATGATAAATTGGAAGATGACGAGATGGAGCACAGAACGTTCTGTCTGGAAATGTACCAACATAGGCAAAGTATCACAAACACTCCAGATATTAGCATCTTGGAGGTAGTACAAGCAATAAATGCTACGTTCAGGAACAAAGCTCAGGGTTCGGATGGTATTCCAGTTGAAGTAGTACAAGAACTGGTAGTACCAGTAGCCCCCATTTTGTGTAAGCTCTATAATGCATGCCTACATCAGTGCAGAGTACCAAACACCTGAAAGCAGAGTGAGATATAAATCATTACGAAGGGAGATGACAAAGGTCTGAAATTGCCTAAATCTTATCGACCGATCTGCTTGCAGAAGGTGCTGGGCAAATTACAAGAAAAGGTGCTGTGCAAGAGGTTACAAGGACATTGGGAGAAGGAAGGGATGAATCCAAACCAATATCGATTGAGAGCGGGTAGATCTACAGAGGATGCAATGAACTGGACAATGAATCTGATACAGAACTCAAATCAGAAATATGTGATAGGGATTTTTGTCGATATATCTGGGACATTCATTTCATTTATTCACCATATGACACATTTTCATGTATATTGGTTTCGTCATTTTAAATTTTAATACATAATGTGTACAATTTGGGTATTCAGCTATAACTGTAAGGCATATAGAAATATACACAAGATTTAGTACAATTTATCTATAACTACTAGTTTCATAGACACAGCTGTTTTATATAATTTGACTACTTTAAATAGTCTTCTATGGAGTAATAAGCGTTTCCTACTAGATACCTTTTTATCATTTTCTTAAAAAGTACTGTTTTTTCCCCTTAATTTCTACTGGTAGTTCGTAATATAATTTCACTTCATTATGTAAAAGAACTATTTAGACTTTTACTTTTTAATTTCCTTTCTATGTGGTGACCATGTTTTGATCTTGTGGAATATGTATGGATGGAACTGTTTGTGGTGAAGTTTTGTAAATTTATTTTTTATGTACATTACGGAATTGAAGATATTACAAGATGGAACGGCCAGGATGCCTAATTTTTAAATATGTCCTTACAATGGGTTCTCCTTGAAGTTTTTGCTATTATCCTGACAGACCATTTTTGTAATTTGAAAATAGTGTTTACATTTTTTTGCTTGAAGCCCAAAAAATGATTCTATAGGATATATTGAATGAATGTTTGCAAAGTATATTATATTGAGGCAATCATCATTGCATACAGTAGCTAGAATTCTAAGTGCAAAACAGGTTGTGGATATTTTCTCTCCAAAAATTTGTACATGTTCATTCCACTTTAACTCGTGATCAATGTTCATTCCCAGAAACTTTGTATTTGCAACACACACAATGTGTTCATTGTTCAGTTTTAAGTCTATCTATTGAACACTGCTAACTGAACTGAATTTGATGCTGTTTGTCTTATTTATATTTAAAGTCAATTTATTATTTTGGGACCAGTTTAAGACTTCTATAAAGGCTGCGATTCCTTTAGCCTGGAGTTCATTGACTGAGGGATCACTGATGATGTTATTACTGTCATCCGCAAATAAAATTTTATCCCCATGACTGATATTGGAGATAAAATCATTTATATAAATTAAAAATAATATCTGACCTGGAATACTTCCCTGTGGGACGCCTATATTGATACAAACAGGAATTATATTTTAGTTTTCCGGGATTGCAGAAATTTCAACGTTTTGTATTCTGTTTGTTAGATATGACTGGAACCAGGATTTTGCACTACTCCTTATGCCTATCGCTTCTAGTTTTTGCAGGAGGATGTTGTGGTCGACAGTATCAAAGGCTTTTGAAAAGTCTAGGAATAGACTTGTTGCATGATCACCACTGTCAAGAGCTTCAAGTACATTTTATGTAAACAGTGCTATTGCTGATGTTGTTCCTTTTCCTGCCTGAAAACCAAACTGAGATTTGATAAGGAAATTATATTTGATCAGGAAGCTGGTTAACCTATCTTTCATAAGTGATTCAAAAAATTTGGAGAAAGATGAGAGTATAGAAATTGGGCGGTACTTTTCTACATGTTCGTTACTACCATTTTTTAAAATAGGTAGGACCTTCTAAATTATAGCTAGTCAGGAAATACACCAGTTGTGAAAGACTCATTTATTATGTGCGCTAATGGGGCTCGGAGGATATGTATACATTGCTTTATTAGAAACATGGGCACCTCATCCAATACTGTTGATTTTTTAGTCTGAGGACTGTTTTTTTCCACCACTTCCTCTGTTACTATAATCTATGATGGCCTGCACGTTTTGCACGGCTTAAGGAATTTAACTGTGCAAAGAACTTGTATAAAACCTATAAAGATTACTGTAAGAACAGATGTCAAACTTAGGTGTCCTGGGGTATCCATTGATAAAAAGCTAACAAAGGGTTGCCCAAAGGGATCTATTTGTAGTCCGATATTTTGGAACATTGGGCTTGAACCGGGAATGGCAAGGCTGCAAAGAATGCCAGAACTCCTTGGACTTGTTGCCTTTTCTGATGATCTATTCTTAATTATAGAGGATAAAACCAGAGCCAAAATTGAGGCTGGTGCAGACAAGTCAAACTAAGATTAACACCTCAAAAAGAAACCTGTTATATGTTTCTGAAAGCCAGATTACAGAGCAATCCAACTATTAAAATAGACGGTGTTACAATAAGAAGAAGTCCTTCCAGTCGATACATTGGTGCGAAATAGACGAAAGTCTAAATTTTATGGCCCATATGGAGGAAGCATGTGGGAGAGCCACCTCAGTCATGAATAAACTAATCAGTATGGGGCAAAGGTGTTTCCGGCTTTCACCGCTTGTTATTCGAATATACTACAATACAATATCAACATCAATTGTCGGGTTGCAGCTAGCGTCTGGGCGATACACATCAGAAAAGTAAAACTTTTGAGGAGGACACAGCGAAATATTCTACTCAGGCTGAGTAGTGCTTACAAAAAACAGCAACTGATGCCCTTACCGTGGCACTGGGGGTGTGGCCACTGGACTTGGAAGTTCCCAAGCGGGGAGCATTATACTGGATCAGGAAAGGGAATCAGGAACAGTTGAAAATCACGGGAGCACCAGCAACAACAGTTGCAGAAGTAAACAAATTGTTATTGGAAGAATTGCAGCAAAGGTGGAATGTTAGCGCAACAGGAAAAAGGACGTATGGTATGTTTCCAAGCGTTTGTGAAAGGCTCAAAATGTCGCATCTTCTCCCATCACCTGGGCTGGTACATTACATAACGGGTCATGGCCCTTACAACAGTGAAGTGCAAAGAAGAGGAATACTGGACAGCGGTAGCTGTGACTGCGGAAACGAGGGCACTCCGGATCATTCCCATGTGTTTCAACAGCGGAACAAAGAGCGCCATACCAGCAGATATTACAGGGCAGGTGCATTTTTTACATATTGCGTGACCAGGAATTATGGTACTTTTTTGATGCAGCTTGCAATCTGGCCTCACAAGCAGCCAAAGAAAGGTTCTTGGCACTTAGAAACAGTTTAAACTGACGGAAACAGTTTCAGCCGACAGCGACCGAGCAGTGATCATTCCCGAAGAAAGAAATTGCCTATGGGTCGAAGGAGAACACCTCTACTTCCAGAAGTCATCTCCTGAGGGTGGTAAGTTACTCAGAAGTGGCTGTGCCGGGAGTAAATGTGTCATAAATGTGCAAAGTGAGAAACAATGAGACAACAGTATAGTAAGTGATTAGTGTATGTGAATGTTTCCTTGTTTAATTATATATAGCAGTATCTGTGTATGAACGTACGATTATGTTACTCCAATTACTAATTTACTGTATATTTTTAAATATCCATAAAAAAACGCTAACACATATCAAACACATTCAGGGTTAAAGCTTGAGAGATTTTAAAAATTTTAATGGGGAATTTATTGTTACATCTAGGTGGGTTGGGCAACATTTGTTGAACATAACTGCCAAAAAGTGTGGGCTTATTTCGGGCATAGATAAAAAAATGAAGCTTTTACATGATCACAAAATGGAGAAAAATTTGCTTGTTGACGGTATAAACTGCAAAAATTCTCGACATATTTTTTATTTTATAATAAATTAAACTGTGATGGGTATACAAAGATTTTTTTAAAAAAATCTTCTATTTATTGCAGAATACGATGATGGAATGTTCCAGTGAAGTGTGATAACTATGAGGGCAGCTAGATTTTTTTTGTGAAAACTTCCATAGAATACGATAAGTAATAGATTTGATAAAGGCCATGAATCACAAAGGAGAGGCAAAACTTTCTTTTGTAGGTTATGTGATCCATCAATGCACAAATTACCAAAGATAATGATGAATAATGTTTCTCATGTGGAGAAAAATTAAAATAAAAATTCATTAACTGTAAAAATAAGCGATTAAGGGAAAGGGAGAATCTATATGAATGTAATCAGAATGTAGCCAGCAGAAAAACTATGCATTTGAAATATTTTTTGAAAGAAATGGATTTGAAGTACAGTTAATGACCTAAATAGTAGAAACCAACTCATTTTAAAATTTGTGTTTACCTCTCTGTTTCTCTAACCGTATGACTGCTTCTCTGTGTGCCTGTTTGGATGAACGAGATTCATTCAAAAAACACTGGTTGTATTTTCATTGGGTTCTAAATAATTTTCAGACAAAATTCACAGCGCTCAGAAATTAAGATAAAACCATCCATAAGTCGCTATCCATTTTTTGTCGTACACTATTCACCCAAGAACTACAGGTCGGATTTTGATGGTATTACAAATAATATACAACCATTGGTCCTGTGAGTGAAACAAGGTATGTTTCATTTTTAAGCCTATAACAGGGAAATTGGAAATTAGTACTCATTAATCTTTGGACGAGATTCCACGCAAGAGCTAATGGTCGGTTTCTGGTGCTCAAAAACTTTTCATTTGCGATGGAACGCACGCTTGGTAGCAATTTTCTTACACACCCATTTTTTCCTCATTCCTCCTTTTGCGCTGTAAATATTTAAACTTAAAATTATTTTTGTTAAATTATTCATCATTTCTCGTAGTAACTTATTCCAATCCCTCACCCCCTTACCTACAAAAGAAATCTTCCCACATCCATGTGACTGAAATCTAGTACAACCTTGTTGTCATGGTTTTTATTTCCCTTCCAAGCGTAATTTTTAGTTCTTACCCCAATATCTGTCCATACCTCATTACTAATATACACCTTGTACACTCCCATGACCCTCTTCACCCTCCTCTTGTCTTCAAACGAATCCCTCTCGAGCTCTTTTATCATATCGGTTACTGATTGTGTTCTGCGGTAATTTCCAGGGCAAATCTAGCAGCCCATCCTTACATCCCCTCCATCTCCTGTAGTTGATACCCAAAATATGAATTCTATACTACACCTACATATTGAAGCAATTGTCTGACCAAAGTTTTGTAACCCAGTTCCTTTACTTTGTTCCAACAAGTGAAGGATTTAGAAACATTTTCCTGTTACATGTCCAATGTGTCGTGTGGAGTTGAGTTTGTTATTTAATGTTATGCAAAAGCATTTTCATTTCGAGCCTGCAATAAGGACTTCATTCCCCATCTCGCAATCATTAGTTATTTTAACTGTGTACATAAATCATCTAAATATTAGTGTAAACTTTTCATATAAGCAGAAATAAGCAGCCTAAAAAAATTTGAAATAGTCCTGACCAGAATGCGAAAGTCTAAGAAGGTGGGCTGTGTGGACAATATTACTACAGATTTGTTAGATATATATGATAATGATATCGTACCACTGCTGGAAATATTGTTTAGAATTTGTCTGGAGAATTACTGCTTATCACAGAACTCAAGTGTTGTAGTAGCGACAGTCCATAAAGCAGGTAATATGAGCCCTCAGACCGGGAACATTATGAAATTGTATTGTTAGAATTGTGTATATCAGGCTGGGAGTTGACGGATTATGGTTTTGTATAGTCTTCAGGTAATTAATTTTGAATTTGTGTAAGTGAACGCAAGACGAACGACCCTATTCCACCGACTAATCTAGGTGACGACTTCACGGACGGTTAGCGTGCGCGCTCCTTCTGCAATATTTAGCTGACAGCGAGAACAGATGTGGCAGTCCTTTGATGAAGGCCACAGCACGATGGCTGAAGCGTTAGGTTTTATAATAAATCGACGCGGTTCTCCTTGGAGAACAGAGATAATACGTACAGCGACAGTGGAAGGATGGGTCTCTATGACTTTGCTCCATTTCAATTAAATTAAAAAAAATAAAAAAAAAGACTCACCAGGCGAAGGCAGCGACTGTCCCCACTGCACTGTGAAAGAGGCTTAGCCGTCACTCCGGAGGAAAAGACCAGCGCGCTGGCTGATTTTTTTGTGAAGAATTTCCGGCCTTCGCAAACAAACGTCGACCCCACCCACCTTCCTGCAGTCCACCGACGCATGAGAGTCTATCTCGAAGCCGAGAATGATCATCAAATAGATGACATCACCCCGGAGGAGGTAGCCAGTTACCTGTCGAAACTGCACCCACACAAAGCACCAGGGCGTGACGAGATCAGCAACACTTTCCTCAGGCACTTACCACCGGAGTCCTCTGTCCACCTCGACGCTATCTTGAGACGACAGCATTACCCTTGATTGTGGAAACAGGCTGTAATATTGGGAATTCACAAGACTGGGAAAGACAAATACCTACCTCCGAATTATAGGGCTATTAGTTTGTCCCCAGCCATTCAGAAGGTGTTCGAATGGCTGCTACTAAAACTTCTGTCTGCCTTCATCGATGACGCCAGTGTTATTCCATATCACCAGCTAGGATTTCGTCGCGGTCATTCCACCACCCTGTAGCTGATGCGGGTAGCAGAAGTGGTGGCCCACGCTTTCAACTTCAGATCTACAGCGTTAATGTACTTCTTGACATCTCGCGTGCCATAGATTCCATGTGGCATTGGGGCTCTTGCTCAATCTCTACGAACATGGTATGCCGGGGTCATACGTGATGCTTCTAAAAACCTACCTCACCGGCCGAACCTTCAGCGTCAATGTGGACAAAGCCTACTCCTCTACCAGGAACATCGAGGCAGGAGTCCTTCAGGGCTCCGTGCTTGGGCCAGTGCTATCCTCCCTGTACACCACTGATGTACCTACTAGCAATGTTATTCTGACAGCTACCTACGCCGACGACACTGCGTACTTGGCATCCAGTCACAGTAGAGCAGTAAAGCACCGCCACCCGACAACTACAGGAAGTTCTCGAAGTAACGGAGGCCTGGGCTATGAGGTGGCGTTTTGATATAAATCCCACCAAGACCTAAGCCATTAAATTAACCGAGCGACTTGGGGCCCGTCAACCAACTCATCCTGACCCCACACTTCGCCAAGAGAAATCCCAAGGTCCTCCATGGCACGCTACCTAGGGTGACTCTAGACAAGAGACTGAACTGGTGTAGCCACATCATTGAATTCCTATCGGAGAACAAGCACCAGGCTCCACAGCCTTTACTCGATTCTAAATAAGGACAGCAAGCTAGCCCCTTCCACTGGAGTCAACATATATACATCGCTCGTACGCCCTATTATGGAGTATACATGTCCTGTATGCGCATACGCCAGTGACAGGCAAATCAGAAAGCTACAGGTTATTCACCTTCCGTGCACTTCATGAGGCCGTCGGCATGCCTAAATTGGACAGATTCCTCCAGCTGGCGGAAACATTTTACAAAAATACCAGACCATGCAACAACCCGGCGGTCAACTCGTTTGGTTGCTACAACAATGGTAACGGTGGGTATAGTAGACCCCTCAGTCTCCTAGCAAACTGACACCCAACAAGACACACCGACAGTTACGAACTGTAACACCTTGGTGACGTTGGAGGCAATGTCTTCGGACAAATACTCCACCCTCCACCTGCCTGTAACCTAAGGCAGTGGCGTGCCATGTGTATGCGTGCTGCGCAATTATTTCAGAATTACACAATTGAGATAGCGGAAAACGACTTTCAAGTGAAATTTGTTTCACTGTGGGAAACGGTGTGCCATTGTCGTCGTGGTATTAGATGGCAGTGCCGGATTAAGTAAGTATGGGACCCTAGACGCTCAAAATATTTGAGACCCTCTGTTTTCGAAAAAATTATCTGTATTTTACACGTTACTCGTTTCATATATGACTAATTTAATTTATTACTTTTTTATTCAATTAAGCAAAGGAATTTTACAATTTATAATATTTCGAAAATTATTTTTATTTATCATACCCTATTATGGAGCATTTTTTAAATTTACATGCGTTTCATATTACTGTGATCGTTTTGTTTTGGATGATTTTAATTATTTTTTAGTATTTTTATTTAATGAAAAATGTATAACTCTCATGGGGCCTTTAAGAATCAGGGGCTCCAGACTACTCCCTAGTCGTGTCTATTCGGTAATCCAGCATTGCCTGTAGGTCAACTTGTCAGTTTTTGTCTTACCAGTCATTGTTTAGCTTTTCGGTATTTATGATTTTTATGTTACAATTCTTTTTTTTTTTTTTTGTTTATCCGGTAGTAGACATAGGTAATGAGACCTTCATTCATTACAAATTTTTAAGTACCTTAGTTCTGAGCTGTTCTTCCAGTCACCCTTCACTTCAACAATTAAGATTAGTAATCTGTAGAAAGCGAGTGGTTAAGGTGTCCGACTGGGGCCTGGAAAGTCCCTGGCTCGAATCCTTGTCTCGGTGGGTATTTTCATGGGCTCTTAACACGATCTTCACCCTTGGCACAGCTTGCTGTATAATTTGAAGTACGTCAGAACACTTCCGTGGTTCTGATTCCGCTTTAAGCTGTAGGTCCCCTGTACCTGGTAGCACTACCGGGTTAGGTTAAGGCGGCTAAGATATTGGCGGAATGTGCAACCAATAGAAACCTGTCACCAGGTCATTACGACCACACGGAATTATTATTATTTAGTATATCTGTAGGTTCCCCGTTCGCGGTAGCACTACCGGGATATGTTAAGGGGGTAGGTACACTTATCATGTTTCAAAAAAATGATTTTTGTTTTATTAGTCACAAAAACAGTTTATAGTTTTGGCTTCATTTTAGTGAAAAAATTATTTCAATATCTTCAACAGTGTGGGAATTATGTGTGATTAAGCAATGCCCTGCACGATGGACAGCCATTTAAATCTTACTGCACTTGAAGGGGATCCAAATCTTTAAACTTAAATATCTCAAAACAGCAATTCTTCAAATGGTTTTAAAGATAACTTTTTTCCATATGCATAGATCTTTTTCAAATTTGCAGGACATGTTCTACACACTAAGTACTACAGTCTGAACCATTATTGTTTATGCAGCTTTTCCCAAATGAAAAATATGCCTTTATATTTAAGCAAAAAAAGCAAAAATTTCAATTTCTTGACAAAAAATTTATTAATAAAAAATATAGAGTTAAATATGTTATATTATAGGTTCAACTTGTTGCCTTGATATTAGTTTACAATATTAAAAGAACATTTCTGAAAAATTTCAAATACTATGCCTTTTATCTTTAAAACCCTTTACAACAATATATTTTTCACTGTCGATTTGGATGTTACATTATCCTATTGTTAAAAAATTATTTTTATTTTAAAAATCAATGTTTATATCTAGCTATAACAGTTCTATGGAGCTATGAAATTTGAACCCTCAAATTTAAATAGATTTGGAGAAAATGACATCTCAACTTTATCAAATATTTGTATGTGTTAGGTGTACCTACCCCCTTAAGGCGTCTAAGACAGAGGCGGAATGCGCAACCAACAGAGACTCTGTTAATAGGTCATTACGACCCCATGGAATTTATAATTATGATCTGTAAAAAATTTCAGTGTTGCCTCTACCTGAGAAAATCACTTTGGCCACCACTGTGGCCAAATGTCAGAAATTGAAATAAAGTTGAGAGAGAAATGGTGGGCTAGCCACAGGGATCGCTATAACATCGCCAGAGAGTGCACATTTTTTCCGTGCGAACCTGTCGGATTTTGTAAGTAGTTGATGTCGTTTAACATGAACTTTACCGAATATCGCAGTCATTGAAGATGTCATTCACTCTAATCAGCGAATACTCCTACGTACATTGATGTGTGTGTTCAACATTTCGTGTGATACATTGTACCGGTACGTGATTGTTTACTATCTGAAATTAGATTGTTTGCAGATGATATAATGCTGTATAAAAGAATCAAAACGATAGAGGATTGTAAACAGTTGCAGGGTGATCTGGACAGGATACCTAATTGGGTTGGTAAACATGGAATGAAGATAAATGCAAAGAAGAGTCAGCTTATTAGATATACAAATAAAAAACAAAAGGTTAATTAAGAATATAAGGTGGGGAAAGAATTGCTTGCTGAAGACTTGAAATGCAAATATCTTGGAATTACTTTTTAATAACAAACTTAATTGTGCAGGACACATAGGACAGGTGGTAGGAAAAGGTTTCAAAGTTCTGCACTTGTTGGAGAGAGTGATGAGGGGATGTACGAGAGAAGTCAAGGAATTGGGTTACAAAACTTTGGTCAGACCATTGCTCGAATATGGTAGTGTAGTATGGGACCCTCATTTTACGTATCAAATACAGGAGTTGGAGAGGGTGCAAAAAAGGGCTGCTAGATTTTTTTCTGGAAATTATCGCAGAATGCAATCAGTGACGGATATGATAAAGGAGCTGGAATGGGATTCATTGCAAGACAGGACGAGAATGAGGAGGGTCATGGGAGTGTACAGGGTATATACTGGCGATGAGGCATGGAAAGATATTGCAATAGGTATGAAAAGTAGTGCATGGAAAGGAAAAGATGACCATGACCACAAGCTGGCACTAGATTTCAGGCACAAGGGTGTGGGAAGATTCTCTTTTTTAAGTAAGGGTGTCAGGGATTGGAATGAGTTACCAAGAGAAATGATGAATAATTTACCGAAAACTTTGAAAGAATTTAAAGATAAAATTTGTAGAGGGCAAATGTAGGTAGGTGCAGGATAGGGGAAAGATGGGTGTGTAGGGAAATTGCCACAGGAGCCTGTGCTCCATTGCAATTAAATTAAATTAAATTAAACTGACTGAACTTCCGTGAAATGTGTGTTCGGTGGGTGCCAAAGGACCCCGAAGAAATCTATAAGACGCAGCGAATAACGATATGTCTGGATTGTATTTCGTATGAAGTAAAACCAGTACCGATCATGGGCGCATCCAGCGGGGGGCAGCAGGTGCTGTTGCCTCCCCCCCCCCCCCCAGAAGAAAAATTAAGTTGCCTTCAGTACGCTTCGACAGGTGAAGAACTGGCTCAAAAGGACTATGAGGGAGGAAAGATTGACTGGATTATGCCTGATGAGTGTGCATCGAAATTTCGTGAAAGAACACCGTCAGATTATTGACAAAGAAAGGTATTGAAAAATTTTCTGAGAATCCGAGTCGATTAATGTTTACATGAAAAACTAACGGACTTACGATCTTAATTTACTACATAGAGCTCCTCAGATTAAATGGTTGGATTCCTGTATTAATCAATAATAAAAATAGTTTCCGTAATAGGATTGAGTTTCATTTTGTAATATATCGTCATGTTTCAGTCCCCCACCCCACTTCCTCGAAACCAATATTGGTTGCCCCCCACCTTCCTAGTCCAGATTTTGCCCTCTCTAGTTCTGATCCTGGATACGCCCTGGTACCGATCCTTTAACTGTTAGATGACTTAATGAGTGTGATTTTAACGAGTGACGAAACGTAAGGTGCTATAAGTAACAAAGAATAGGGAAAACAACACATCACTCACTAAATTTGAGGGCTGTAAAGAGGGAAAAACATATGAGTCGAACAAAAACATATACAATATTATGGCTTTACACCTTATTCATGTGTTGGCGAATGAAACCTTTAGTTCGCGAGGTGTGCACATCCCGAGGTTTACCAGGACCATAGGTAGTAAATTTATCACAGAAAGCAAGAATGGAATATTTCTCTTCAGTATACGTTATCTTTGCATTTGTCCCATCTCGTTTCAGCTGATATGTGGTGGATGTTGTTTGTTTGGGCTATCGTTATATATAGACGAATTAATAAAACAGAAGCGATATGGAGGCAATAAATGTGGAATGCATTAAACAGGAGGTATGTTTCTGTCTTTCAAGTTGATTTATTTGATCTACATCGTCCGTTTATGTGTGATGTATTGTCAGTTGAGAGTAGGCGCTAATAACAAATTCGTTTTTAAAGGTGTATGAATGTTATTTTTAAGAATTTTACTGTGTTGAATATTATGCAAGCGAAGTTTTTCTTTTATTGAATTAATGTGAATGTCGTTCTATTTATACAACAAACGTCTTTTTCTGCTATTAAGCATCACATTAATTGGTATTCAATAAGGTGGTGCACCTATGTATATTGATCTGCGAAATGCCATCAACTTCGTGATTTCGATCAGTTGGTTCTGGCTGTATTTGTTTATAGTTAAGTGAGTAGAAGCATGTTGCCGATGACTTGGGTCCTCAAATTTGTAGTTGTGAGAAGTTGTGTTCTTGAGTATCCAGCCTTCCTGTTTTTGTTAAACTTCTCAAGTTCTGATGTTGTGTTGCAGGTTTCTTAGTTGCTCGTTGCTCTGCAGAATAATAGAAAAATGTTTGTGTTAAACCAAGATATTTAAAGGAGTCAGAATTAATTTTAACTGGTCATGTTAGTGATGCAACGTCAGTACATTCTTATTGGTTACAGCAAAATGCACTAGAAGGTTCCTGTTAAATTGTTTGCACCCTTGGGTTCACACAGAGTTATATTTCTCAGATATATACATATTCCCATCTTATTAAATTATATTTCGTTCTGAATAACATAATTATCTTGATTCTATGTAACTCGTGCTATGATGGATTTGTTGTTACCAGTAAAAGAAGAAGATTAAATAAAAACTGAATTCCCAATTAGATGTTAAAGGTAGTATATACAATTTTAGAAATTATTTTCAGTCTTAGTGGAGAGTACTCTAACAGAATCTAGGCATAAGGAGAATGGATTTTTTTATTTGAGTCAGAGATTCAAAGTGTTGAAGAGATATAATATTAGTACATTGTTTAATCACTGACAGGATAAAAGCAAAGATAGTGTGATTCAAAAGTAGTCACTTATAGAAATTTACTTGAGATCGTTATTCTGCCACATCATCATTCACTAATGACATCGTTATACTTCTGTAATTGATCAGCCATAATTCCATTGTGGAACTGCCTGGACCATTATTTTCAAACAGAAATTAGGTTGTAATACATCATGGACCAGCACAAGATCGTTAAATGTAGTTCAGAAAGTATTCCTAGTGTTTTAGTACCGCAGTATTATGATGCGAATTCCTTCCAGAATCGCAATCTCTAGAAATCCCACAAATTGTTACCAATATAGATGCTCCATTAGAGTTAATAAAATAATTTGTTTACCGTTCATTGCTGTAGTTAAGATATACTTGTAGACATAGGATAAATAAGCTTGGTGGGTGAGCTGTCAGCATTTAGGCCTGGCATTTTGAGGGTATGCGAATATGCCGCCTTGTCTGGCCGTTCTGATTTTTGTTTCCAAAGTTTACTACAGGCAAATGCTGGGAAGGTACTACAAAAAGCTTTGGCACAATTCCTTGCACAAAATCATATCCCAGCTCTGGTTACCATTTAAGAAGTATTAATATGGTTTATTTGACTATGAAAATACCGGGTGGTCTTAAGTGCTGTTATCTTCTCTGGTAGGAATAAACATTTTATAGGGATACTGCTCCTATCAGACACTGACCTTCTCACAGACTCTTCCACAAACTTCTTTCCTTGCCCATCATTTCCAAAACTCATTCGTTTCGTACTTTATCCATCCACTTACTTTTCAGAATCCTTCTAAAACACCAGATTTCAAATGCTTCAATTTTCCTTCTGTCTGGTATTCCTAAACTCCATGACTTTTTGCCACAAAGTGCAGTACTCCATACATAGAGTTTTAAAATGTTCTTTCTTAGCCCTAGATCAATATTTGAAAGTAAAATATTTCTTTTTTTCAAGAAGGCTCTTTTTGCTACTGGTATTCTGCCTTTAACATCATTCCTGCTATGGACATCAGTTGTAATTGTACTTCCTAAGATGGAAAATTCACCAACTTCTGCTATCGCATCAGACCCTATTTGTATATTTAATCTACTGTGACTGGTATCATTTCTGCTACATTTCATCACTTTGGTCTTACTGTGGTTTATATTTAATCCAAAGTCTTCCTTCGGTATTTTGTTCATGATATTCAATAACTTCTCGATATCCTCAACCTGTTCTGCTAACTATTGGAGAGTATAGTAGAGCATTGATAATCCAAACCAATGGTCATTCGGATTATCAACTTGTTCAGATTTTTTATTTATATAGCTTTGGTTAATATAGTTTTTATTTTGCGTTTACAATTACATTAAAAAAAAATAAAACATAACTTTATATACCCCAAGCAAAAGAAGTATCTTGTTTTATTCTGTTTTATTTTGGACACTTATGCTTCCTTTTAGAAGATGAGAATTATGCTATTGTTGGCATATAATTTTGGTACAAGATACTAAAGTAAAAAGAACCCATCAACACAGCAGATCAATAAGAATAGCACTGGACGAACATGGCAGGTTTCAGATTTCTAAAAGAAACTTAAAACTACTAGCAGACTGAAGGAATTATTGTTGTATTGCAGTTATAACAAACATTCATCATCAAAGCCAATATGAGGTTGGTCATGAGGATATTGCAGTGATAATACAATACAGACACAAGGTGTACTTATTGGATTGTTAGTGAAATTTCTGAACAAAACAAGTGCACACTTTTGCTGTACTGTACTGTAAATAGAAACAAAGTTGATGCTTGTGTACAAAAAAAGTGAAATGTATATACAAAAAATAAGTTCAGATAATTGACGTTCAGATTGTATATGCTCTGCTGTATTGGTGTACAGATGCTTGTCAATATTTATTAAATGTGCGATAGGTAGACCACATAAGTGATGACTCCTCAAATGCTGCAAGGAAAGCCTTGTTAACAAGCTCTATTGCTATGGGGGACACGAGCCGTCACTCGAGGTGTCTGGACTTACCACATGTGCCGGGTACTAGTGTCCTCGGCAGACTGCACGGTCTTGCCGTTTAAGCGTCTGCAGTACTACCCAATCCCTTGATGTGGGTAACTCATTACCGGCAGCAGGAACCGCTGTGCAGTAGGAGTCTGCACACGTGTTGCCAATGATGACTCTTAAAATATTGCGGGTGAAGCCGTATAGACAAGGTTGCCAAGGGAAGGGTGAGTCCCACCAGACTTCCCTAGGGGTTTTGGAAGTACGTCTAAAGACGACCTACCCCTTCCGGTGTAAAACCAGGTGAAATGAAATTTAATGTAGCGTGAAATATATTTTTCAAGTTTGTAGCCAGTCCACTCTATCAGCTATGATGCGCCACAAGCTTTACTTAATATGCCATCATTAATTCTGGCTTTATTTTACGGGTATCCTATAAAAGATTTCATTTCAGTGTCTGCCTTCTATTACACAGCAATCCTCACATTCTTAACCATGGACACAATACAATACAGAAGATGTCACTATCATATTGTTCTTGTTTCTTTTTCTTTCCCTCTTTACAAACGTCCTCACTTTTGATATAAATTCTTCTCGGGTTTGCCGCAGAATTACATTTTCTACTGTCAAGTTTTCGGCGACTTTCACTGCCGCCATCATCAGGTCTGTTGTGTCTGAAGGAACAACAAAAACTGGACTGAATAGCGGAACTGAACGAGCCAGGAACGTTGTCGACTTCCGATTGGCTGACTCCAATGACGTAACCATTCCGTGACTGCGATTGGTCGGTTGCGGAACCAGGCGTAGATATACACCAGCGTTGTACTGACAGTTGGCTCCACAGCGAAACCAAAGCCGAGGTTGTTAAAAATGGAAAGATGATGGATTACCTACGTCAATGTTCGCATAACGTCACAACAGACCTGATGATGGCGGCAGTGAAAGTCGCCGAAAGCTTGACAGTAGAAAATGTAATTTGGCGGCAAACCCGAGAAGAATTTATATCGAAGATACGCCGAGAAAGACTTATATCTCATGTCCTCACTTTTGGATAACTATGTACGTTCTCTATGTACGGCAATGCTTTATAAAAACTTTGGGTTTCAAGCCGTGTCAATTTTGACGCGGCTTGAAACCTGAGAAATTTTTATAAAGTCCTCACTTTTATTTGCTGTGTTTTAACATATTCTCAATTATATTGACTACCGATCAAAAAACTAGCTACATTATTACTGAAAACTTCTTGCTATAAAATTTGTTGATTCTAATTGCAACACATATCTCTAGTAAACTTTTTATTTGATTACTGATTTGCTCCCATAACCTGAATTTGGCATTTTATACGTTTTTGACATATAAAGTTGATAAATCCTCAAATACTAACTAAACAAAGCTTGTAGATTGCTGACAATTTAACAAGGACTGGTTTCTTCGTTCCCCCCCCCCCCCCCCCCCCACCTGACCTCTTTCGCAACAGTGGTCATATGAGATGGACTCCTATTTAAAGACATTATTGATAACACTTAAAACTTGTACTCAAATTAGATTTAAAAGATGTGTATGAAATTATAACAATAGTACAACTGCTTTCAGATTTCTGGAAGCATTAATTTGAAATAAAGCATTCTTGAAGATTATGAAACACCTTTCAACTTTTATTAGGCCTAATATTTCAAGGCAATGGAAAAATTAAGTTGTAAAACTAATTTGAACTATTTCTTTAGCAATATTGCCTCTTCTTGCATAAATTAAAAATAAATCAAACTAAATTAATTATATCCAAATAATAATATGACGTATTTGCTTCTTAAATCAGAGAAAAATTATTAAAAATTTTCCATTTGAGAGAAGATTTTAACAATTAACTAAAATAAAGAAGCTCATCCTATGTTTATATGTTCTGTCAATATTAATGCATAGCAGAGTTTTCGTTGTTCTTTAGTCTCGTGACTGTCCACAGAACAATCACAAACTTAAAGAAATTGTATTTTGCGTCCTGTTGTAATAGATCCTTTATATTATTTATAAATTAGAGAGCAGTAGTGAATTTATTACACTGTATACAACAGGTGCACAAACTTTTCAGCAGCTGGGCCAAATTTTAGAAATAGAATTTTCTAACTTGTCGCATGCACTACTTTCTTGGAAGAAATAAATATTTTTATTAAGGAAAAAACATCTATAATTAAATATATAAATTTAATGAAATATTAAAAATACACTTATATTAAGGCTGCTTTTGACTTTGTTTGGCAAACCTAAGTGTATCAATATTGACGTTGAAAGAAGATTTGGCTAATCATAAAAAGTTTGCAAATGAACATCAGTGATGTGTGCTCTGTTTTGTGACTTTTCACTCTACATAATCAGCTTAACTGATTGCTGTACTGTCTGATATCACCATTGAAAGTTAGTTGATTTTGCTTCACGGGCCACATGCTGACCTGCATTTGGACGCAAGTGACCCACAGGCCATGGATTGACTATCCCTGATGTATACAATTCATTCTGCGCCAAAGCTTTGTTTTTGATAAAATCAATACCAAGCAATTTGTTACTAATTTCATTTTTCATCTGTCTCATCACCTTTTTCTATTCTAACCACCTTTAGAAACCTTTGACATATTTAACACTTCACTGTTCAACTTATAAATTGTGTCTAAAGTGTCTGAAATATTATATACCTATTTTGCTGTGTTTTGTAAGAACAAACTGTTTGGAGCTTCTTATATTCCTATGTTACAGTTTTCTTTAATCTGTTTGAATGGAAAATAAATCTAAACCTTATATTCCTAAATATGTAAGCTGGAATTATTATGTAGTATTACAAATTGGTAGTTTTCTGTTCCTACATGCTTAGAGTTTATAATATATCTAAACTTAAATGATCTTAGCAAGGTACATGATTACCGAGTAAGCTACCAGTTTCATGCCCTTTAATTCTATCAGCATCAACACCACAATCTTTTATTTTGTTAAAAGTTTTTTCTGTTGTGCACTTCTTTAGCTAACATTCTTCTCCCCCCAAAGCATTCTTACACATAAAGATCATTGTTGAAAAAATTTAAGCACTTTCAAATAATTTACAGATATTTGTCTGCAATATAAACACCAAAGAGATAATTACTAACAAGCTTAATACCAATCAAACACTTATTTTTGTTCAAATGCAGCAGCATTGTCAAGAGTACCAACATAATGCCCTCAAATATCAATCTCCTTCTATTATGATTAATGAAATGTCTTGTGATGGATGTTTCGTCCAGGTTGACTGTGTAAGTCAGATATATGTGTGATATATTTAGCATTTAGATATACAACATTCCTCAAATTTTAAATGTACTTTCACATCCATATCTTATCTGTGATATAGACATTTCCTTACTGAAACACAATAAAATGCAGAGGTCCTTAATATTATTACTTCAATAGCTTTCACCATTTTTACATTAAACAATCCTTCTTAAAGTAATTATTTTTGGCAGGCATATATGCGTTTCAATCCAATAACAATCACTCATTATTCTCACATTATGGGATTCCCATGTACTATATTTACCCTAGAACCAGGGTACAGATGAATCTCCTATAATGCAAACTATCACTTAATACCCAATACTACCTGAAATAACTATTGGCGCTATATCTCTTATAAATCTCTTATAAATACTTTTACTGTAGTAAACTTACACTTTCAAACATACCAAATGCTTCTTATTATATTAAAATTTCCCTTTGATATACTAGACAGTGTTTTGCTCTCTTTGAATTTGCCACCTGTATAATGTTCTAAATGAACTGACTCCATTGCTTAATTATTATAATTTCTTCCTTGCCCACAATCTTTTCAACTTTATTAAATGCTTCAACTACCAAGAGCAGCTGCAAACCTAGTTGAGAGTTTTCCTGAAGATAATTGGGAAATTGTTGGGTTCTTTCTTTTTCTTTTATCGTGTGTGGGGGGTGAGCGGTTAGCGTTCTGGCTTCACGTTTGGGAGGACGCTGGTTCAATTCCCTGTCCGGGCATCCAGATTCGGGTTTTCCATAGTTTCCCCAAATAATTATAGGTAACTGCTGTGGTGCTTCCTTTAGAAAGGTCCTTTCTGTTCCTTGTGCCCAGTACCATCTCGTCTGTAATGACCTCGATGTTGATGTGACATTAAGCCATAAGTTCAGTGTATGTAATTTATTTTCTGTAGATATGTGTATTTACAATATATAAGGAGAGTAGAAATGGATTGTTGAAGCTTTTAGCTTGTTTTACTTCCTTGGTTTTACTATCACTTTTATGACAGTAGAAAATTAAGGTACCTGCCTTCATATGAGAAAGCAAAGAACACACTGTTTTAGCTATTAGTGGTGTTACCCCCTTTGTCTCAATCTTTGTAGTTTTCCTTTCTTTAAATTATCAGCAGTAGTTTAATATCCTGATACTAAGTTTGTAGGCACATTATAATGTATTTATTAATATTTTTTTCAGAATATGCTAGAAGAAAACAAACAAGAGGATTTGGTGTTTGTATCTTTTCATTCACACTAAACTTTTACCTTTTGACATATAATCACTCTAAAATCAGATCAGCACCTGTTGTATTAGGCATTTGCATTCTTTTTATTTACTGAAAATTAGTTAAATAATAAATCTACATGTCCCAATAAAAATTAATTTGGCTGTACTATTAACTTATTCCCTCATTTTTCAAAACTTTTTTTCTTTTTTTCCTAACCTTCCATGCTCCATCTCTGAAATAACTTGAGCTTTGTATGCATAAAGAGTTTATCATATCATTATGATATTACTTTCATTATTATACTAGTCTAAGCCCATGACTATTTTTTGTGCATTGTCACGGGTCATTTTTTAGGGTCACAGATTGTGACAGGTTTACCAGATCTGACCAAATACAAACTTGACCTGTGTTTCAACCTTATGGTGAATAAAATCTCTGAGCTGGAAGAACTCAGAAATAATAATAGACGTATTAAACACAGACATTAACGATACTGCTGTCATTTAAATGCTTAGGCTATAGACTCAATCTTGCTGAAAGATAAACTTGACTTGTATTTCACTCTAAAATTTCATCTGGCAAAATTTTAAGATTTTCTATTTGCTTTGAAGGACGACATTTATAATGTAATCTTTGATCATAGTTTCTGTAGCAGCTGGAGAATTTATATAGATTCCAAATTATTAAATAGCTGAACAACTACAAAGAAATGAGTTGTAAGAATACTTGATTTGTTAACATTTTTGGCCTGATATCCACATTATATAACCTAATAACTCACCTACAGCAAATGTGAACAGAGACCACTAACAGAAGTGGTCAGTAAAATATGTAAAAAAACAAGTAAACCATAATATATAAACTTTGAATAAGCAGCAACATTAGTGAAAGTTTCACTAAATTGAAATTTAGCTTAGGTTGGAATGACATTTAGGATTCATGGTTACAGCAAAAACGTGAGTAATTTAAGTTTCTTAAATGTTACTTTCGTTAGTGACATGTTACTGAAAATTACTCATAGTTCCATGATTATTCAGCAGAAATGTTTTTTCATCAATTTTTTAAAGAATAAAATGCTATAAAAGCCAAACTTTATTTCTGTAATATGCCATTTAAGTTCATAACAGCTGCATATGTATTAAACTGTGCACATAGTCCCTAATTTTAATATCTCTGGTCACTATTATTTTCTGGCAAGAATATCTTTATTGAATTGTGATTATTAATAAATAAAACATATGTTTGTTGTGATTTAAATTGGTTAAATAAAGTAATTACTGTAAACTTTTTTATTAAATAAGAAGACAAAAAAAAATTTACATGTTTTAAATACTAAATGCTTTGGCTGAAGACAAAAATAAAGTGAAGTAATGAGTTTTACATTGCATATGTAAAGTCATTTCATCAATAATTTAAATCTACTTACAAATAAACTTAAAATCCATTAAAAAGCTAACACACTTATAAACTTTGGTCATAAAATCTAGCCTAGGTTGGCATTCTCTGTTTAATTTTAGTTTCTTAAAGTCAACACGTTTTTGAAAAGTAGTTTCATATTTTTTCAGCTGTAAAGTATTTCCATATGATTTTTAGGAAATAAAATGCTTTGAAAGGCAAACTTAATGAATTTATTCTGGCAGTTAATTTCATAGAAGTTACTTGGCTATCAAACTGTGCACCATAACTATGGTCGCTTTTAATTTGTGAGTGAAGGCTGGCTGTGATGTCTCCATTCTGTAGCCAATAGCTATTGAGGAGCATGCAGTTTCCAGACAACACATTTTGTTAAAGAGGTTTGTTGTAGTTTAATCAT
Source organism: Vandiemenella viatica (assembly GCA_031002005.1). Classification (NCBI taxonomy): domain Eukaryota; kingdom Metazoa; phylum Arthropoda; class Insecta; order Orthoptera; family Morabidae; genus Vandiemenella; species Vandiemenella viatica. The sequence goes on from JARYHS010008074.1 coordinate 42,088, forward strand.
AATTTTTGTTGACCCACATTGCCAGTACCTAGCAAGAGTTAACACTCTGGCCTCGCATTTGAGAGTACGTGGGTTCAAATCCCTGTCTGATCATCCAGATTTAGGTTTTCCATGGTTTCCCCAAATCACGCCAAGTGAATGCTGGGATGCTTCCTTCAAAAAGACATTGCTGAATTCCTTCCTGTTTCCCAATCTGCCCTGTCTCCAATGAATCCCATTCCAGCTCTTTTATCATATTGGTTACTGATTGTGTACTTCTGTAATTTCCAGAGACTAATCTAGGGGCCCTTCTTTGCACATCCTCCAACTCCTGTATTTGATACCCAAAATGTGGTTCCTATACTACACTTAGAAAACAATGATAGTGAGCATTTCATTGGTGTAATTAACAATTACCCAGAGTATTGGGATATCGTATCAGACAGCTTTCACGGCCCAATCATCAATAGAGGAACTTGAACCAGTGAACTTTGTAATTTATTGAGGGATTTCAGGATAATGATGACAAAACCAAAAATGAAATGTGTAATTAAACTATTCTGTATTTATTATTAATTCGCTTTTAAATAAAGTGCTTTATAACCTAAGTTTTATACGATATCAATACAAAATATTTCTTAATTCACAGCTGAATATACAAAAGTTCTTAAATTTCTGTGCACTTTCAAAATCTGAAACAAAATAATAGATAGACTGGTGGCTAGTTCCTCTTGTTAGTCTTGAGGCATCCTTTCTGATATCAATGAAACCTTCTGTACTCATTGCATCTTGAATGTTGTATCCATCTCTAGTTCTTACAAAATTATGAAAAGGAGAACAACAACAAACAAGTTGTTACCAATAGGATGAATAAATCCAAATTTACATTAATGGCTTCATGAATAATTTTCCATTTATTAGAGAGTATGCCAAATGTAATTTTAACATTTTTTGCTGGCATGTGACAATCTGTAGTTGATTTTTTGCCTGACAAAACTTTACCACTATAAGACTTCATTATATTTGTTCAAAGGGAAAATGCTTCATCACCGACAAACAGGAAGGTCATTTTTACCTGCAGTGGCAAGGAGAGATAGGCCTCTTGTTTTGAAACTTCTTATAAAAAGAAGTTTTGTCGAATATAGTATTTTCTTATTCATTTCTGAAAGCTCTAATGTCAATTTAACTTGTAATTTGAGCGCACACTAGCTAGCACCACAGCTGAAAAATAATTCTTATAATTATAAAAGAGAGATCCACCAATCCATGGTGCTTTAGCATATACATGCTTACCATCAATGGCTTCTATGCAATTTTTATAGAAAACTGACTCACAGTTACTATAAACTTGCAGTCAGTGGCCGACTGCCAATTGCCACATGCTACATGGGCATCGGATATTGTGTGCGTGCAGCGTCGCCACAACTCATAATAACGGATGTGTACACCGGGCATTACTCCATATATTCTGGGCTCACCACAACTTCAGGTGTAGTCGATGGTCAGACTGTCATAGTTCAGTGTCATGTCCTGTTTTGGGCTGTGAAGGCAAGCCCTTGCCTATACCTGCTTTTAAACCCGTGACTCATGCTTTGCCATTGTGTGATGAATACATCGATCCAATAAGTTTTATTGACTTTCTAGAGGCAATTTCACATGATTCAGCTAGCATTCTATATGTGTTATGCCAGTTTTCTGCTTGACCTCCATTGCATACTAATGAGCTAGCCTGTGATGCTGTTATCATTTTGAGCTTATGCTGAAAGTTTTCTGCTACCATACACCATCCTACTACTTTTTTTTTTTTTTTTTTTAATGGCTTTCTACACTGTGCATCTGATGGTATAACTTTTCCATCTTTCACAAACTTAAGGTCACCCCTTCAAATTAATGAATAATCAATCTGCTTAAGGTAATGAGGTGTGGCAGACATTTTATATAAAAGTGTTAACCAAAACTAGGTCTAGTGCCTGGTATTCTATTCCCATCCTCATTTTGTTCTCCAAAACCCCACCTTCCATGTGTTCTATCAAAACCATTTCTATTCCTGCCAATGCATCCATTCAGTTTGTCACCCATGAAGAGTCATTCATTTTCTACAACAGACTGCAGGCAGGTTTCAAGGTTGTTCCAAAATTCCTCCTTTATATCATCAAAAACACCCAGTTTGTGGGACATAGTAGGGAACTACGCATATGGTTTTGGTACCTCAGTGACATGGTCTCAGAACTTTGTACTGAAAGTGATAGCTACGCCATTCCTGTCTCAGTTTTTCTGTGATAGAACAACTTATATCTATTACCTAATATCCTTGCATTTTGAGCCAGTCCACTTGATTTCTTGCATGCAAGCAATATCTACTTGCCAGGTCTTAAGTGCATCTGCAAGCACTCGGCTTCAGCCCTTGAGAGTACTGATGTTGATGGTAGTCATTCTATTCTGCATACTGTCTAATAGAAAATAATATTTCAGTATATATAATCGTAGGGAAAATCAGCTGATAGTAAACTCTTAACTTCTCAATGTTGAAAGAAGAAAGGCTATAATGATACACAAAAAAACTAGATACACAGTAGCGATGGTAATAACTAACTTATTGGAGGGTAGAACATGTAGTAATTGTGAGTGTATGAAATGAGATGACAATATAGTTTGGAAACAATTATTATTTATGTCAGATATCTATCACTCTGAGAAATAGTGAAATAGGTATTGGGGAAGAATAAGTGAGAGTTGATCTCCAGCAACCGTCAAGACAAGTGCCGCCATTTCTGTAATTTTATTTAGAGTGTTGTAGTTACATTTTATCTTTGCATAATTTGTCGTCGCAGAGTAGCAGCTAGTTGATCTCCAGCAACGGTAGAGTCAAGTGCCGCCAGTTCTGCGTATTTTATTTCAGGTGGTGTATTTAGATTTTATCTTTGAATAATTTCTGTCGTCGCAGAGTAGCAGCTAGTTGGTCTCCAGAAACCATCGAGTCAAGTTCCGCCACTTCTGTGTATTTTATTTAAGGTGTTGTAGTTAGATTTTATCTTTGATTAATTTGTCGTCGCAGAGTAGCAACTAGTTGATCTCCAGCAACCGTCGAGACAAGTGCCGCCATTTCTGTATATTTTATTTAAAGTGTTGTAGTTACATTTTATCTTTAAATAATTTCTGTCGTCACAGAGTAGAAGCTAGTTGATCTCCAGCAACCGTCGGCAACCGTTACGTGAAGTAGTACCTCCAGTGTTAATTTAAAGTGCGTAGTTAGCTTAAGCTTCGTCTTTGTATATTTAGTTATTGCCAAAAGGTCTTCTATTGAGAACGCATAGGGAGTCTGTTTTTCGTGTACTCCTGTGTTTTTCTTTCTTTAAGGTAGTATGTGTAGGTACTGTGGTTGTTGTGCGCAGACGCAGGCAGAGATGACTGATCTGCGCAGCCAGCTTGCAGTTTTGTTAACTAGAGTTACACAGCTGGAAGCTGCCGCAAGTGAGTGCAGTAGATGCGATATTAGTGACCCTGTAGAGGCAAAGCGGCTCGCAGGTTCTCCCATTCCAGGCATCATACCTGTAGTCCAGGAATCTCTGCGGCCGTCGCCTAGTGGTGGCTGGCATGTGGTTTCTGGACGTCGACGCCGCATGCGGGGGCAGTCTTGCAAGCTTGATTCCCAGGAAGGCGAGTTGTACCACTGTCCAACAACTTCGATGCATTGTCTGGAACTGATTCAGTCCTGCAATCGTCGACCTGTGAGTTGGCAGCCCCACAGCCCGCTAAGTCTGGACAACTGCAGTGAGGGGTTTTAGTAGTCGGTAGCTCCAACGTTAGGTGCTTTATCGAGCCCCTTAGGGAAATGGTGAATAGGTCGGGGATAAAACCCGGTATCCATTCATTGTGTATTCCGGGGGGTCTGATCCGAGATGTGGAACAGCCCATCTCGGATGCCATTGAATGGACGGGGTGTAGCCAGCTGCGGATTGTGGCTCATGTAGGTACCAATGATGCCTGCCGCCTCGGATCCTCTCGTCCTTCGGGCGACTTGCGGAAAGGGTAAACTCTGTGGCCAATAGCCGCAAGATTTCTGCTGAGCTAACCATCTGCAGCATTGTCGATAGGACTGACTGTGGATTTCTGGTTCAGAGTCGTGTTGAGGGGCTGAACCAGAGATTACGGCGTTTCTGTGATACTCATGGGTGCTGATTCCTTGATCTTCGTCCTGGGGTAGAAACTTGTAGGGATCCCTTGGACCGATCAGGGGTGCACTGCACACGAGAATCGGCTACACGGGTGGCAGGGGCAGTGTGGAGTGCATTGGGTGGTTTTTTAGGCTGAGAGACGATGAGCCGGAGGAGGAAATTCAGTTACGGATAGCGAAGATAAATTCAGCACCGCGTGTTAGGGGTAGCTTAAAAGGATCTCGAACATTAAAAGTTCTAGTAATTATCTGCCGAAATGTTTGTAATAAACAGCCTGAACTCGAAAACGTTATTCATATCACAGATGCTGATATCATAATAGGCACAGCAAGTTGGTTAAAACTGAATATAAGTTCCGCCGAAATTTTTAATAATAGCATGAACATTTTCCGTAAGGATAGGTTGCATTCCCAAGGAGGTGGCGTAATTAGCTGTTAGTAAGTACCTCCCATCTAGCCAAATAGATGTCGATACTGTCTGCGAAATCATATGGATCAAGCTCAACGTAGCTAGGACAAAACTAATGATAGGCTCCTTCTATCGCCAACCAGATGCAAGGGTAAATATTGCCGAGGCCTTAAGAAATAATGCAAATAATTTAGCTCGGCAATTTCCGGACTATACGATAATGTTAGGTGGTGACTTTAACTTGCCAGATATCGACTGGGCTAATTACGTTCACGTTACTGGGGGCAGGGATAAAGCAGCTTGCGAAATGATTCTAGACATCAGATCACAATCTTGAGCAGCTCGTAACTGAACCAACGCGATGCCTAAACGGTAGCGAAAATATTTTGGATATAGTCTTTACAAATGGGCCTGAATTATTCTCGGATATTTCTACCACCGCGGTACTAAGTGATCACAAAACTGTAATTGCTACAGTTAAACCAACAAACACGCGCAAAAAGAGAAAAGATAGGATCGTTTACAGATTCGAAAAGGCTTCAAAAGAGTGTTTTACATCATATTTGAGGCATAATTACCATACCTTCTTAGTAGCAGGAGGCATCGTTGAAAAGAGATCGCTACGATTCTTATGTATAGTCGGGGAAGGTATAAACTTGCATGAACTGGAACGGACAATCAGGAAAGGGAACGATCCCCCATGGTACACACGGGAGGTGAAAAGGTTACTCAAAAAGCAAAGGAAGACACATGCATGATCAAGAAGGACGATGCTTCTGACCGAGTTAGATAAGTTAGAGAAGATAAGGAGACATGTTAGGAATACGATGTGTGAGGCCTTAAATTACATTCGTGCCAATCTCTCTAAGAGCCTCACAGAAAACCCTAAGAAATTTTGGTTGTATGTAAAAAAAGTTAGTTGTAGTGGGAACAATAAGCCAGTTCTAATAAAAGACGGACGGGAAGTTGAAGACAGCCGCGACAAGGCTACGGTATTTAACACCAAATTCAAAAATTCATTCACACGCGAAAACATCCCCACTTTACCATGTCGTGTGTAATTGGAGATGGGTCCGATAGAAATTGAGAGCGTAGGTATTGTAAAGCAATTAAAACTCCTGAAGTGGGGTAAAGCGCCAGGTCCCGATGGTATACCGGTAAGAGTATTTTCTGAATACGGAGAGGATATTGAATCATTTCTGTCAGATATATTCCGTAAATCTTTAGAAGAGAAAAAAGTACCTTCTAGCTGGAAAATAGCCCAGGTAATTCCCGTTTTCAAGAAAGGAAATCCGAGTGATCCTAGGAATTATCGACCCATATCTCTAACATCTGTCTGCAGCAGAATTCTGGAGCATGTCATACGCTCGAACATTATGAAGTTTCTAGATGAGCACGAGTTACTTACGCCGTGTCAACACGGATTTCGGAAGAAGAGATCGTGTGAAACACAATTAGCCCTATTTTCCCATGACGTAATGAAAGTCATCGATGCAGGTTCGCAAGTTGATGCAGTTTTCTTGGATTTTGATAAAGCTTTCGATTCTGTACCACACAACCGACTTTTAGCGAAGATTCGAGCTTACGGTATTTCGGCTCAGATTTGTGAGTGGATATGTGATTTTCTAACTGATCGATCACAGTATGTCGTTGTTGACAGGGAAGCCTCTTCTACAATTAATGTTACTTCAGGCGTTCCTCAAGGAAGTGTAATAGGACCACTTCTTTTCTTAATATTTATAAACGATCTAGGTGACAATGTCAAATGCTGGTTGCGATTATTTGCCGACGATGCAGTTATCTATAGGGAAATAAGGTGCCCCAACGATTGCTTAGAAATTCAGCTCGATTTGGATGCTATTTTCGATTGGTGCCGTAAATGGCAGCTTACACTTAATTGCAAAAAGTGCAAGGCAATGAGGATAAGTAAGAAAAAGAATCAGTTTGTTCACGAGTACAAAATAAGAAATTCAGCTGTTGACACGGTTGATTCCGTGAAGTATCTGGGGGTGGTAGTACAAAGCAACATGAAATGGGACAAGCACATAACTTCCGTCGTAGGCAAGGCAAATTCTAAATTGCAATTCATAGGTCATATTTTGAGGAATTGTAATGCTCATACAAAGGAGATAGCGTATAGAACACTAATGCGTCCGCGTCTGAATTACTGTTGTGGAGTTTGGGATCCATATCGCAAGGTTCTGATTGACTCAGTGGAGAGGGTGCAGAGGAGGGCCGCTCGATTCGTGACTGGTTGCTACAGCCCTTATGAAAGTGTCACAGAATTGATACATAGATTGGGCTGGGATAGTTTGGAAGTTATACAACGTAGCTTGCGTTTGAATTTATTGGAGAATATGCGAAAAAATTTAAACTTCGAGTGCAATGAAATACTTCTGCCGTCAACCTATTTAGGTCGTAATGACCGGAAGGATAAGATTCGAGAAATAAGATGCCGTACTGATGCTTTTATGTATTCCTTCTTTCCTCACGCTATTCGGGATTGTAATGCACGGGTTTAGGATTGGTGCCTAGCACCCTCTGCCACCCACAATTTTTGTGACTTGCTGAGTATGGATGTAGATGTAGAATATAATAGTGTATTGTATAGCTCACTGAGTAAAGCAACCTTGGTTCATATATCTGCAATCAGATGAGGCTGAAGATATTTCTTTAGAATTACGATTATTTACTCACCATACAGATGTCACAAAAATACTATACAAACTTGAAGTAATGAAGTTACAGCATCAGATATTGGTTCAAAAAGTTGAAGGAATTGATCAAGCTTAAAAATTACAGGAATTTCCAATTTTAAAAGTTCAATATTGCATAGTGTATTGTACATTTTATTACACACTGTAATGTAACAGGAGGCTACATTATCATACTTTTTACAGTAAAATTGATATCATATTCCTCTATATACTTCATCTTCAAGTTTTAATAGCATTAGTGATTGAAACAATTTTAAAACCTATAAGCCCTTATTAACAGTTAATTTATTTTTTAATTAACTGAATAAAATAGCAACTACAAAAAGCTTTTCTGTATATTGTGTCTACAATACACATTTTTATTTGTTAAGTGATGTGTTTTGTTCTCCTAGTACACTAAAATTGCCTTATCACAATTAAAATAGAATTCTGGTGAATATTTGTTATCGATAAATTCCCATGAAATTCACTTAAAGTTTCACTTAAACAAATACATGAATTATTGGCATCTAATGTCTCATTCTTTTCTGCTTGTTGATCACTTAAACTTGAATCTCTTTGTTCCAACTGCGACTTTCTGCGTATATTCCTGGTTACTCGACCTGCTATCAATATAAGCTCTCTTCACTGCAACCACTAGAAACAAGTTTGTTCTAAATTTGTTTAAAACTTTTCGTTAATAGTTCATTCCATATTTTCAGTATTTCAGTACTCAGTGCTACATCAAACATTACAGGGTTTTTATAAAATTAATATTATTCTTTCTTTCCTTTTTTCCCTTTCTTATAGGTATATCATCACTACTCTATTCTCCTTGCTAAACTAATGGTAATATATTTTGTTCTGATCAAGCTTACATAGCCAACTGTCATTATTCCATACAGTAACATGTATATACTCAGCCTCATATTATTTAATACATACTGCTCTATATGTATTATCTTTCTGGTAGCTACCTATTAACCCTAGTATCTCTTTGTGTTAATTTTTGTCTCTATACTTATAAAAAAAAATCCATTTTTTTAGGTTGAAAGCTAAACATCAACAAAAAATGGTTCTGTATGGTTCTGTGCTATGGACAAAATGAGTTTAGTATGTTGAAGAAGGCTCTCTGTTATAAAACAGGTAGCACAACTATAGATGGATCTGATATCAGCAATACCAGTATATCTAATGAGAGTAGTACTATCATGTCAGCAGTCAGTCCATTGCAGTATACATGTGCCATATGTTTTCACCATTTCTCCACAAGGAACTTGCTAATGAGACATGTTTTTACTCATGAACCATATATAAATATGCCATTACTCATATATCAACAGTGTGATCAAGTTTTTTTAGATCTGTCAGTGTTGTGTGCCCATAATTTTCACCACCGCATGGAGACTATATCATTGGAGTATCAGTGTGCATTCTGTGCAGAGACATTTTCATCCCAGCACTCTCTAACAAAACACGTGTTCAGCCACATTACATCTGTTTCGGCTCCCTCTTATATTTGTACATATTGCTGCAGAATATTTGAAGATAAAGACAAATTCCATCTTCATAAATACATCAGCAGAACTGCGCAAATTAGGTAAGTTATATTTTTTTATTGTAATATTGGAATGATTTTAATATAAATAATTTTTGAGCTGCTATAAACATTTTACTGCTTTTGAAAAAAAATTGCACTTAAACTGGAGATATGTAGCGTTGATTATCAGCTTAAACTATTGGTGAATTAATGCATTATTGTTTAGATAAAATCTGTGAATGTGTGTATGTATGGTAGTTTTGCTAATTGTAGGGACAGAAGTTGTAAGTACACTGATAAAAATCTGAAATACCTTCTATAAATAATGTATATTTATTTTATTTATCAATCTTGTTCCATGGATCCTTGCTGAGTAAGAGCCTCTTGGATGTGAAATATGTCATGGTTAATATGCATACATAGAATATGAGTCATAATCATAGTGAAAACAATTATAAATCACAAAGACAAATAAAGAGAATCAAAATAAACATTAATTTTAACAACTGAGTTTTACAAAAGGTCATATTGATTACAATCAATAATTTTGTTCAAATTCTTAAATGAAGTAGAAGAAGTTGCCAATAAGATAATCTTTCAGCTTTCCTTTAAATATATCTTCATCTGGAAACTGTTTTACACTCTTGGGATGTTTATTAAACAGATTTATCCCAGAATAATTAACTCCTCTTTGTACTAATGACTAATTTTTGTGTTTTGTGCAAGTTATTTCTATTTTTTGTATTGAAATTGTGTACCTGTGAATTAGATGTAAACTGCAATGTAGTCTTCACGGGTGTACCGCCGGATAGTGTTGTGGAAACACAATATTTCGACGTCGAAATATTGTGTTTCCACAACACTATCCGGCGGTACACCCGTGAAGACTACATTGCAGTCATACGCCGGGAAAGTCTTCGTTCTTACAGATGTAAACTGGTTAAAATGTTCTGTAACACAGCCCATGAGAGTAACAATAAAAGGAAAAAACTGCCTGAGAAAATATTTATATGGAAAGGACAAATAAAATACACCCAACACTCACCAAAGTTGATGGGAGGACGGCAGCAGCAAAACAAAACAACACACAAAAACAAAAAATACAATATTTCAGGTTAAACCCTTTGTCAAGTTAAAATAAGTAAGTGGCTCAGCTAGCGCAAGCTTTGCATTTGACACAGCCCACACATAAGAGAATATGTTAAATACTGAATAGTCCTTGTAAGAATATTGAGTTTTTTAAAGAGTTGTCTGCAAGAAGTTGTTGGTTTTACCCCACACAGCATCCTAATAGCTCCTTTCTGTGCTAGGAAAGCGTTTTTTGTTTTGTGTAGAAATTTCTCAAAAAATTATGCCATATGACTTCGCTGAGTGAAAATATGAGGAGTACACCTGTTTTGTATATGTATGTAGCTTATCTGGTATCATCATACTTAATTTGGCAGCTTATTCTTACCAGTGGTGGCAGCTAAACTGAAGAAATTTCTCACTGCTGAATGAATTTTAGTGTAGTAATTATAAGAATCCATGCACTACTTATACTGAGATGTAAATCCACTACTTCTTCAAGTGATTATTACTTCCTGATTTTTTTTTATTCTAAGTTAGTGTTTGAATTTTTAGCTGTTAAAATTCACATTTTCAGCTATCTTTCTATTAAAACATCAGAAAATATCCAGAGACATTTCTCCTCTCACTGTTTGGTGCTCTCCTTAAAAGTAAACTTAGGGGACTGTGTTAGACATATAATTTCTACAACACAGATTTATTAGGTTATTGGCTCCATAAATAATTATTTTATACAACCTGAGAGATAGGTAGAATGTTATTTATTGTGGAACACCATCATCTATGCTATAATAGTGGGAAAGAGTTTTCCTCCCCAATATTTTGTTTACTTATGTTACATCTGTCTGTTGTATTCCATATAATTTCAATAGTTGTTTCATTGAACTTCATAATGGATTACTCCTTCTGGGTGCCCTCACCCCCTCAAAACATCAGTGACATGGTTTTCCTCTGTATACTGTACCTCTTGCTGTATGCTTGTAGCCTTCTTTGGAAGTTATTTGTTGCTCAATGTTAATGAATGTTTAAGCTATTATTTTTGTGTTTTGTCATTTACTATTGAAATCTAATTTGTGTCCTAATACCTCATTCTGTACGTGGTCTGGTTTGTTACACCCATCATCTCATAAACTTCATTTCCATCTATTATATTTGATCTGTATCTTTGGAATTATTATTGTTTTTTTAGAATTTAATTTTTGTTTCAATTTCTAGTGCTCTTTCGGTCATTCCACTCATCCTTGGTAAACCATTTGTTTTATGTTCATTCTCCCCATGGCCCTGGTGTCTCATTACTGCTCACAAATTTAAATTCTGAAGTTTCTTTTAGGCTGAAACCATCAAAATATACTTTAGTCTTATCCTGTATTTCCATGTAAAATGTCATACCTTTTGTTTTGCTTTTAGAGTTTCACAGTTATTTGTTTCTGCTATAGAATTAAGCAGTCATAAATAGCCTCTGCGGATAGTTTTCTTAGGAGGTGATGTTGAAGTGATAATTAGTTAACAGTAATGTGTTTACCACTGAGCGTGGTGGGTGAGTGGTAATGCGCTGGTCTCACATTCAGGAGGATGTGGGCTCAAATCCCCATCCAGGCATCAAGATTTCAGTTTTCCATGGTTTTCCCAAATCAAGAGGCCAGGGCCAAATTTCTTCCTGTATCCTGCACCTATCATTTCCCACATCTAATGACCTCAATGTCGGCAACGTGTAATGTCATAAGTAAAAAAAGTGTTTAATGATTTTTTTTCTTTTGTATATTAATGCCTTCCAGTTTTAATTCCTTTATTTTCTTTACCAGAATATTGAGATAGAAAACCAGTAATTCTTTGTCTACTTTCTCGGTATGTTTTTTATGGTTCTGTACTCATTGGGAAAATGATGTTCTATTGTCTGTCCATCAGAATCTCACTCTCCCCCTCCCCCCAATTGTTACAGGTACCTAGCTCTTAAGTTAAAATGTTGGTGACTTCAATTTTGCATGTATTATATATTTCTCTGATCTAAAACTGAATACTATATTTAAAACTGGTAAAATTATTTTATTGATGGTTGAAATAGAAAAAAATGGTGTAAGGAAAAAGAGCCTATCCCATTTGTGTCTGGTATTGATGTTTACAATTCTTTGCTTGACGGAACAACTGCAGTGAAAAATAAGGAAATGGTTGGATACCAAAATTTGTTTGTTTTGAACCATTTTTAATACCTGCGCTACCTCCAAAATGTTATTTTTAGGATCTTTAAATCTGTCTACAATATTAACTATAACCATATTTAAATGAGAATTATTGAAACACTTGCATCTACTTTTTGAAAGCTGTTAGTGGTATAAGCTTTTGGTTGATACGAAAATTTCACAGGTATTCCACCGGATAATATTATCAAAATACAAGCTTTCGGCAGCTAGCTCAACCGCCATCATCAGGTCCATTGTACTTATATGAGAACTACTAGAACTACACTGGATCACGGATCCGTAGGGAGCCAGGATCATATCGTCTTCTGATTGACTGACTACAATGCCTATTTCCATTCTGCTTGTCCGTAATTGGTCGTCTATGGAATTAGCTGTAAACAGGGTTTGACGGATCTGCCACCGCCGTACTACTATCCATCAGCTAAAAACGTGGTTGTTCTAAAATGGAAAAAAGGTGGTTTTCACGTGTCAATGTTCACATTGTGTCACTGTTCACATTATTCTCAAATAGACATATCCCAATAGCTTCTTTAATGAAGGACTCCCAAAAACACATAGCTATAACTTTCACATTACATAACTGTCATAATCACCATGCAATTTACTACCCATTGCTAAAGTGGGCAGTGTATAGTGAAGTTTTGTCTTTCAACATTTACTTCTATTAATTACGATGTTTTATCTCGAGAATGCATAGTAAGCCATACGGTCTTCTGATTGGTTGACTACAACCCCTGTTCTATTCTGCTTGTCGGTAATTGGTCGGCTATGGAATCAGCTATAGACGGGGTCGGACGAATCTGCCGCAGCGAATGGCACTTCTCCTTTTTCCTATCGCCCGTCAGCAAAACACTTTATTGTTTTAGAATGGAAAAAGCAGGTTTCCACGCACTGAGCCACAGACCCAAGTCCCTGTTCACATTATTATCATTCAGACGTATCTCAATAGCTTCTTTAATGACAGACTCCCAGAAGAAAGAACACTTAGCTAGAACTCCCACATTATCGAAATCTATACTGTGACCATTTTCGATCACGTGTTGTGCCGTGGCAGATTTTTCCAGTTGTAAAAACTGCATGGTGCGCTGATGTTCAGTCACATGGGCCTTGATGGTGCGGATGGTTTGGACAGTATAACACTTGCCACATTGGCACGGTATTCTATAGACTCCCGGCGGTTTTAAACACAAATCATCCTTCACAGGACGCAGCAAATCCCGTATTTTGGCAGGAGGGCGGAAAATGCACTTTATTCCGTGTCGTGCCAAAATCCTGCCTATTTTCCCAGAGATGTTACCTGCTTACGGGATGAAGGCAAGATCTTTAGGCTATTCTTTGTGTTCAATATTACGTTTATCTGCCTTTATTTTTTTTTTTTTTATTTTTTTTGAAGTGCCCGTTCTATCAATAGGATTGGGTATCCATTCCAGATGAAGGTATGTCGGAGATGTTCAAGCCCGCCCAGCAGATTGTCAGTGTCTGAAATCCGCCTTGCTCTATGTACCAACGTGTGCAACACTGTGTTCTTCTGTACTGGATGGTGGAAGCTTTTGGCGTGTAAGTATCGGTCTGTGTGTGTTGTTTTCCTGTACATAATATGTGACAGAGTTCCATCAGGTCTCCGCCAGATCAGAATATCTAGAAAGGACAAACTCTCATTTTCCTTTAGCTCCATTGTGAATTTGATAGTTTTATGAATTCTATTGAGGTTGTCCAAGAATTCATAAAGACTTTGGATCCCATGTAGCCAAACGTCAAATGTATCATCTACATAATGATAGAAACATGTAGGCTTAAGGATGGACTCTTCAATTGCTCGATCTTCAAAATGTTCCATAAAATCATTGGCAACCACTGGAGACAAAGGAGACCCCATTGCCACACCATCAGTCTGTTCATAAAAACTCCCACTATAGGTGAAGTAAGTCGAAGTGAGGACTAGTTCGAAAAGGTCCACTATGTTAGGTTCAAAAAGACCTCACAACAGCTGCAGTGTGTCTCCCAAATGAACCTTGGTGAACAGCGAGACAACATCAAAACTGACCATGATATCATACTCCGACAACCACATCTTTTGAAGAGTATTGACAAATTGTGTCGAGTTCTTTACATGGTGAGGACAATTTCCTACATAGGGACTTAGCATCTTAGACAAGTGCTTAGCCAAATTATATGTGGGACTACCTATAATACTTACAATCGGCCGTGAAGGCACATCCTTCTTATGAATCTTGGGCAGGCCGTAAAGTCTGGGTGGCCTGGCGGCACGAGGTCGACGGCCCCTGATGAGGTCCGGTGTAAATCCGGCCTTCTTTAAAAGAGCTGACACCTTCCTCTCAACTCTTGAAGTTGGATCTCCATTCAGCGGCTTGTAAACGGTGTCATGAAACAGTTATCTTATTTTAGACTCATACATATCAAAAGAAAGTAGCACAGTGGCATTCCCCTTGTCCGCTGGCAACACTACAACCTTTTCATTCTGACTTAACGTACGGAGAGCGACACATTCCGATTTTGTGATATTGGACCTGGGGGGTTTGGCTTTCTCCAAAACTCTGTAGGTTTCCCTCTGCATTTCCAAAAAGCCTAAAAGGCAGATAAATGTAATATTAAGCAAGAAGAACAGCCTAAAGATCTTGCCTTCATCCCGTATGCAGGTAACATTTCTGGGAAAATAGGCAGTACTTTGGCACGACGCGGAAGAAAGTGCATTTTCTGCCCTCCTGCCAAAATACGGGATTTGCTGCGTCCTGTGAAGGATGATTCGTGTTTAAATATGCCAGGAGTCTATAGCATACCATTCCAATGTGGCAAGTGTTATATTGGCCAAACCATCCACACCATCAAGGCCCATGTAACTGAACATCAGCGCAACATCCGGCTGTTTCATCTCGAAAAATCTGCCATGGCACAACACGTGATCGAAAATGGTCAGAATGGATTTTGATAATGTAAGAGTTCTATTTAAGTGTTCTTTCTTCTGGGAGTGCATCATTAAAGAAGCTATTGAGATACCTCTGAATGATAATAATGTGAACAGGGACTTAGGTCTGTGGCTCAGTGGCGCATGGAAACCTGCTTTTTCCATTCTAACACAACCAAGTGTTTCACTGACGGATGATAGGAGAGAGAAGGAGCGCCATTCACTGTGGCAGATCCGTCCGACCCCGTCTACAGCTGATTCTGTAGCTGACCAATTACCGACAAGCAGAATAGAACTGGGGTTGTAGTCAGCCAATCAGAAGACCGTATGGCTCCCTATGGATTCTCGAGATAAAGCATCGTAATTAATGGGAGTTAATGTTGAAATACAAAACTTCACTATATACTGCCCACTTTAGCAATGGGTAGTAAATTGCATGGTGATGATAACAGTTATGAAATGTGAAAGTTGTAGCTATGTGTTAATGGAAGTCCTTCATTACAAAAGCTATTGTGATATGTCTCTTTGAGGATAGTGTGATCACTGACGCAATGTGAACAGTTAAGTAATGTGAACATTGATGGGTGGAAACCACCTTTTTTCCTTTCTAAAACAACCACGTTTTTAGCTGGTGGCATATCCGTCGAACCTTGTCTATAGCTAATTCCAGAGCTGACTAGTTATGGACAAGCAGGATGGAAACGGGCATTGTAGTCAGCCACTCAGAAGACAATATGATCCTGGCCCACTACGGATCTGCAATCCACTGCAGTTCTAGTTGTTCTCATGAGTACAATGGACCTGATGATGGTGGCAGAGCAAGCCACCAAAAGCTTGTATTTTGATAATATTATCCGGCAGAGTACCTGTGAAGATTTCGTATCAAAGAAACATCGGGAAAGCCTTGTTTCTCATATAAACTTTTGGTTACTTTTGCAATACTAAATTGATTTTGTTTAAAATGCCATTAATTGAAAGTCCATTTAGTTTTTAGAGGTAAGTATAATAAATTTAATTATAACCAAGCAATAACATTAGCAACAAATGTGGTGTTGCATTGGTGTGGTGTCCCTTCCCTATGGATAAGTTGTACGAGTTGTTCAGTTTTGTGCTCTGTTTTTGATCTCTGTCGTACAGAGTATGTGTGCATGACTTGACTCATACTAGCCTGGTTATTTTTGGTGCTGTCTAAAATTGTTCTGATACATCTATTAGTCTTAAATATTTTTAATAGCCTTTTAGTTCATGAACATTCTTCAGTTTATTCAATTTTACATTATCAAAGGCCCTGGTACATTCATTAAGAATATTATGAGTTTTGTAATAGAATTTTCATAATATAAACTGAATACTTCAACATCCTTACTGGAATTTATTTTGTCTTTATTTTAAGAGGTACTCTCCAATATTTTTATTGCTTGTAGTGATTGTGTGTTCATATATTTTATATCCAGAGGTCAGCAAGCTGATGTTTATATAGTCGTTGGTATTTGACCAGTGATGTTTCTTAATATTATCTTCTCTCACCCTATATAATGTGGATTTAGGTTGAACTGGAACAAAGTGACACTCCAAAATATCTATGAATGGCCCTAAATAGGACTCTTACATACAGAAAACATTTCGTGAGTTCTGAGCAGAAAGGTTCCATTAGGAACACTCTCCTTAGAAAACTATCTGGATCAATATTGGGTAGACTACCTGAAACCATCCAAATCTCTGTCTTGGCACTGTGTTATTTGTATGCAGAGTATGCCTGTCCTGTATGGTTCAACACAACTCAAGCTAATCAGGTGGACATAGCTCTCAACAACACCTGCAGAATCATAACGGGCTATTTAAAATCTGTTTCAGTTGAATGGCTCCATCATATTGCAGGAATAGCACCACCTTGTCTGAAAATAAATAGCAACAACATGGAAAGGAACTGTTCCATTACATAGTCATTTGGATTCTGGGCATCTGAAGTCCATGAAAAGATTTATAAGAATATCAAAAGGAACTTACAATTACAGCTCAGAAAGCCAGGTTACAATTGTGGGAAGGTACGGTGCCTCTCTCCCCGGGCAGAGGAAGATTGTCTGAGATTTGACTATGAAAATGACAAGGGATGTCTGGTACGGATGTCTCTGAATAGGATGAGATCTGGAGTGGATGGATGCAGGACCTAGCAAGATAGAGCTATGCTGAGGTTGATGACATCAAGTGTGACTGCGAGACAGTGCTCCAGTGCCGACTGACTCAAACTTCCTGGTCGGATAGTGACTTTCATGAGGCCTGTTAGAAAGTATACAACAATTAGCTGGAAAAAAAGGCATATCTGGAGCAATGAAAACCTAATCACCCTCTAACCTCCATACAATTGTCCCAGCGGTGCTGCCATTGTTGGAAGTGTTCTGAGAAAGCGTCTTTTGGAATGGAGTTTAACTCTACTGTCGTTGCAGGCACAATGTCATCTCTTGTCTGAAATTGCTTTCCTTTAAATTCGTTTCCATGGTTTCCACAAATCACTCCATGCAAATGCCAGGATGCTTCCTTCAAAGGGCTATGGCTGAATTCTTTCCCATGCCTTGTCCCCAGACCCATCCTGCTTTTAATAACCTCAACGTTGATGAGGCATAAAGCCATAAGTGAAAAATTTTAAAAAATCTTTCATATGCCTCTCGAGTTTGTGGAACAGCCAGAAGTCGCAGCAGGCCATATCAGGAGAGTAAGGAGCCTGTTTAACAACTGGTGTCTTGTTTTTCAACAGAAAAAAGTCTAAATCAAATGCGAGGAATATGCTGGAACATTGTCGTGATGGAAGCACCAATTTCCTGTTGACCATAACTCTGGTCTCTTGTGCCGCACAGTATCACGTATGTTCCCAAAAAATGCTGATGGCCCCCTCTTCCACAATTTCTTGAATAGTCACACGATGGTCCCGCATCACCACAGCGTTCACTTTGGCAATGACCTGTTCATTTTGGCATGGCTCGCTCTCCGATTTGCAGCCATCTTTAAACCCGTTGTACCCCTCCTTAATCTGTGTGATGCCCATCATTGCTGAATGCCATCTGAATTTTCTAAATGGTTTCTACCTTTCTACCTGATCCCAGTTTCTGTCAAAATTTGATGCAGTAACGCTGCTCCAGTCGTTCCATCATTGCAATTAGAAACTGATGAGAGCACTACACACAATTTCACTCAAATGATGCTTACCAGCAACTGAAGCTATCTACAGGTGGAAAAAAAATTTCACGCATGTGCATGATGGTTCAAGGCTGGCTCATCCAAGTGCGATTCATTCAAATCCAACAGGTTTTTTTTTTTTTTTTTTTAAGTTTGGATACTTTCCTAAAAGACCTTGTAAAAATTTTATGAGAGCGGGAGAACAATTGAACTATAAATTGACAAAGAGAAACAAAAAGATAATCTTGTTCCTTGATTTTAAACATGGTAAAGACTCAGAATGCACTCTTTGGGACTGGACTGTAAAAAGTATTGGAATTATAGACTAGTTCATTTGTTGTTTTCATTAAGCAAAAATCTCTTTGGTTGTTAGTCAATAAGTAAAGAGATTTAAAATATCTCTCTGCCATCACTCTACTATATGAGTTAACAGTCACCTATTTCTCCAGGTCTTTGTGTATCATCATTACTTGTATAGCAAAGAGATTGTTATGTATTTGCTTTTATTGAGTAGGGTCCATATTTGTTCTCTCCCAGGGAGAAACATTTGTGTTGTGAGCCTATTTCCTGGAAACATTGTCATATTAAACAATCACATTTACGATAGGTGATTATCAGTTAAGGGACTGAGCTAAGTTTTTCTTCAAACTCTGTTTTAATATAACTTTTTGGTTATTTTTCAGCTATAGATTGGTAACCAACCTCAAAGTTTTGGTTAGGATCTAAATATTATTGTTGGAAATAAATTTATCACTGTTTTGGTGTCATTGTGAATAGTTAGAGGGGTAAGGAAAAGATATGTGCAGTTTGTCTATAAATTAAGAATAAAGTTAATGGATTAGGTGTAAGCAAATGTGTCAGGAAAACTATATTGCAGTTAATAGTTGTAGAAACAAGTTACTTATTTAATCAAATTAGTTGCTCATTTATTTGGCATTTCTTTATATAAATTAAATTATGCCATTGTGATTGAAAAACCTTCAAAATCTTATATGAAATTGTTTTCTACCCAGACATTGTAGAAACGGTACAAATAATCTGAACCGCCATGTATCAGTGTAATACTGAATCTAACTAATTACAATCATATCTTTTTCCAATGGAGTATTATAAAATCTGGTTAGAAGTAGAAAAACTAGGGCTGAAAGATAATTTACCTGTCAAAGTTAGACTTCTCTTTTGTTTCCAACTGGAATCTTTCTGCTCAGTATCATTATAATCCGAACCTCTGTTCATTCTAGCTTTCTACCTCATTTTGTAAGGTTGGTGTTCACTTTCAAATATAACAATCCTATTTAGCTACCTGGTTTATAAACCATTTGAAATTTTTATGCTTTGGCCTCATAAAAATTTGAAGAACCACAACTAATTTGTGGTGGCCAATCTCAGTAGAATCATTTCGCAAAGACAATATATAGCTTTTAAAATGAATGAGCTGTTGATAACTTTTAACTTTGCATTGATTTAAATTTAAAAATACATTAGGAAAATCATCAGTCTTCTTGATATTTCTTCAGTGCTAACAATTTATGAAAACCATTAGCTGCAGCATTCGTGGAGGTAGAGCTCAGCACTAGATTAGATTTGACAGGGACAGCATTGCGCTCTGGCTGTTGTTTACCTTCCTGCCGTTTCTTCATGGATATCTGTTGGATATAGGGTTGCCAGAAGGGAATTCCCTTATGCTAGGTTTTTTTCTGAAACTTAAGATAGCACAGTGGCCAGGAGACCAATCCGAGCATGCCGCACGGTGGTAGAGGGCGAGCGCTCCACTTTACCGACGACCGGAGACAATATATATAGATAGCACTAGTAGTGACACTAGCACTCCTACACGACAACGCAATGGCCGTTTTCTCCTCTACTTCCATGAGTCCCTTTACTCGTGTAGTGCGTGTTGTATTTTGGTTCAGAGTGACGTTTGCAATAAAATATTCATCGATTACAATAAAAAAGTGATTCACTGGTTTTAATGACAAGTGGTCAAATGATTCTGATTTTTAAGACTGGATAGAAAAAACTGAAATGATTACGAAGGCTTCCACGGTCACTGTATGTAATATCTTGACTCTCCGGGTGGAGCCGCGTCGATTTGTTATAACTAGGGCCCGGATATATATGCACGTAAAACATCTAATATATGCATGCAAATATGCACAAAAAAGTCCTAAAATATGCACTAACAATTAAAGAATATGCACTAACAATTAACGAATCTACACTAACAATTAACGAATATACACTAACAATTAACGAACATGGACTAACTATTAAAGAATATACAGTTATCAAATGATTTATTTTATGTCAACTCACTGATATTCCTTACAAAATGATGAATCACAATATGTTACCAACAGTTTTTCAATGTTTTCAGGGGTCAAAGATTTTCTGTTGTCAGACAAAATTAGTTTATAAGCCGAAAATGATCGTTCCACGTCAACGGACGTTATTGGGCAATACTTGTACGATGGTGCTGACTGTTCGGAACATTCATCTGGCAAAGATTGTGTGGTTCCACTTAAATACGTATTAATTGATTGAATCTTTTGCAGACCTGGGTTTGAGTCTAACACCCTGCTGAGTTTAGATTTAACTTTTTCTCCAATTTCACCAGGGACGGCATTTAAAGAAGAAATTGTTTTGTGAAGCAACTGAATAGACTCGTGAAGGGGTGCACCGCTAGTTTCTAGACCCTTAATAGCATTAGAAAGTGACGAATAGTGTACATGGATGAAATTGATATCTCGATATACAGTATCACAATCAAATGCGCACTTTGCTTCACGAACACACGCAGCACGATCGTCATGACGAATACTTGTAACCACATCTTTCACTTGATGAAAGTTCTCCTGGTAGAACAGCACTGCAGACAACCAAGTTCCCCATCTAGTGAGAACAGGTTCCGGTGGAAGAGGAACCTCAGGCAGACGATCCTTATAAAACTGTACACGCGCTGGTGCTTTTAGGAACACTTTTTTTCCACTTGAAATTACTTTGTTAACTGAAGGAAATAGAGAACGTATCTCTTCTGCAATGCGATGTAATCCATGCGCCAAACATGTAACATGGATCAGATTGGGGAAAAACACTCGAAGCGACTGACCAGCTTTTAACATATATGAAGCTGCGTCTGTGATTAAAACACGCACCTTGTAACAATCACTCTCCGATTCAGTAGGCCACAGAAGTCGCAGGGAATCGTTTATAAATCTTGCAATTGTACTGTGGTTGGTTTTCTCTAACACTTTGGTTGAAAGTAAATGTGGTTTTCCGGGTTCTTCTTGACATAGTTTGCCCACTATAAAGTTCGCTACGTATCGGCCACATGAATCGGTTGTTTCATCTACCGATATCCAGACACAGTTCCCTCCTATGTCAGACCGAATTGAATCCAGGACAGAATCGTGTAGAGAGAGCAAATAATTTTTCCTGAGGGTGGATTCATCCGGTATCCTTTGATTAACACAATACTTTTGAAGAAATGCTCGTAGATCTGGATTATTCAATTTATGCAGCGGGATATTGCTGCATACAAAAGCCTTACACAGGTCAGCAGAGAATGTATTAACAGACCGTGATACCTGAGTTAAAAGTAGCTGTTGCGTGTTCCTATTC
Source organism: Vandiemenella viatica (assembly GCA_031002005.1). Lineage (NCBI taxonomy): Eukaryota > Metazoa > Arthropoda > Insecta > Orthoptera > Morabidae > Vandiemenella > Vandiemenella viatica. Next base: position 63,867 of record JARYHS010008074.1, read on the forward strand.
TTTTCTTTTGACCTGAGATGTACAGCTGTTTTAGAATGCTGTTCAAGTTGAAATTTTTTCTCACATTTTATATTCTTCTCACATACTTGACAGTACACAACTTCACCGTCACTAGAATAGTCACTGTTGCCTGAAATCCACTGCTTAATTAAAATTGATCTTGTGCATTTTTCTTTAGGCATTTTTGGAGTCAGATTAAAGAAACTTAATCTTAGCACACGAACACTCCTGTCAACACAAACTTTGAGAGGCTACTGTTTTTGGAAAGGAATGTACACGTCCCTTTAAAAGTACGAATCCCTCAGGTCTGGAAGCCAGGAATCTGTTCTCAGGAAAACTGGCTCGTACCGCAATTAGGGGAATATTCCCGAAAAGATTAAAGAAAACCGCTGGCCTTCCCGGTAGTTGTCGCACGAATAAACACACTGGTAGATAACGAATATTCCAAGTGGGGGTAAATACTTGTGACTGTCGTCTCCTCAAACAAGAATTTGCCGCCTGAGGGAGAATAGAGCTATTCTTTGATTTTGCCGACCCCCACCCGCCCTTCCCGTGAATGTTACCGCTCAGGGCAGTAGAGAAGGTCGCCGCCACACAAATTTTCCATTTGCAGCACCTCCAAACATGTCACTGTGTGAGTTTGGATAAGGTAGAAAATTCTCTACATGTGAATGCCAGTACAAAAAAATCCTGTTTACTCCAAGAATTTAACTTACTTGTTGCGGTTGCCAAGGATGTCCAACATACAGGTACATTAGGCTTTACAGTTTCTTCAGAAGTATCGGATATTCAGTTATGAGATGAAATAAAAGCTAAAATATGCACATATCCATAAAATATGCACTAACCCTCAAAATATGCATTTGCATATGCGCATATGCTTTTTTGAAAAATCCGGGCCCTAGTTATAACCTAACGTTTCTGCCATCTTGCTGTGGCTTTCATCAGAGGACTGACTGCTTGTGAGTTGCCGCTATCGCCTTATATAGTAGCAGGAAGCAAGCGCTAGACCGCCACGGTGACGTCACCGCGCCCAGTGTAGGCGGTAGGATGGGCCGTTCGTCCTGGGTTTTCCTGAGCAAGTATGACCAAATATGGTCAAGTTGTAAACCTTTGTCAGCATTAACGTTGTTCGGCCGTTTTTGTATTTCTAGCGCTTCTCTTATACGTCTAGGCCACCATCTCCTCTCAGTGGCTATAACACTGGTCTTATCGAATAAAATTGAATGGCCGCTATCGGCTGAATGTAGAACTACAGCGGACTTGCTTGCGTCACTATTTTTAAAATGCCTAATGTGTTCATTGAGCCTCTCCTTAACAGTGCGAGCAAGTCCGCTGTAGTTCTATATTCAGCCGATAGCGGCCATTCAATTTTATTCGATAAGACCAGTGTTATAGCCACTGAGAGCAGATGGTGGCCTAGACGTATAAGAGATGCGTTAGAAATACAAAAACGGCCGAACAACGTTAGTGCTGACAATGGTTTACAACTTGACCATATTTGGTCATACTTGCTCAGGAAAACCCAGGACGAACGGCCCATCCTACCGCCTACACTTGACGTGGTGATGTCACTGGGGCATTCTAGCGCTTGCTTCCTGCTTCTATATAAGGCGATAGTGGCAACTCACAAGCAGTCAGTCCTCTGATGATAGCCACAGCAAGATGGCAGAAACGTTAGGGTTTAACAAATCATCGCGGCTCCACCTGGAGAACCAAGATATTAGGACAAATTAGTTTATCGCAATTCACTATGAAGCTCACCGTGCATTAACAGTAATTAATTAATTTTTTATTTTGTTTTAATTAAGAGTCTGTGGAGTTGTATCGTCAATGAATAAAATAAAAGATAATAAGCATGTAAAAGTACCTAGGTGTTGAAAGTATTTTTATTGTTTTTGTACACATTAACATAACAGTATTATCGTAATTTGTATTGCGTTGTTGTAGTCTCACGCCAGTAGTTCTAAGGATAAAATAATGGTTTCAGCAAAGAAAACTGCAAGGTGCATGGAGAACGTTATCATAAAAAAGATATAATGGAAGACATTTTGATCGTAAATGCGGAAGAAGCATTAATTTATAATAATGTAAAACATAGTTTGAGTTACAAAAGTTTGGAGAACTTGTCAAAAATATAAGTAAAATTATTCCCTTTAGCCAAAAAACAGCAAAACTAGCATGTGGACGTACAGTGGCTTCAGCAATTACACACAATATTTCAGCCCCTTTTCGCTTCACACGTTGATCCATGATTTGAAAGAATCTCATAATTTTTCAGTAGCGATAGATGAATCGAATGTTGGCAATATAAAAACATTTCCGTACCCTGCTCAATTTTTTGAAGCAAAATAGGTATATGACAAAAATTATTGGCTTTCATGAAGACAGCAACGAAAGATCGCTTGATATATATCAGTACCTTAAAAAAGTCACTAAAGATGGCAACCTGAGAATGAATCAAATAAGAGCTTCTGTACATGACGGCATACAGAATTCTGTATAAAAGAAGTTAAAAGCTGAAGACAAACATGATTTCAAGGCCAACTGTTATTGTCATGTAATAAATAATTGTGTGAAGTATTCATTGAATGGTCTTGATGTTGACGTGGAAAGCATTGTCATGAACATTTACAACGAATTTATTTCGTCAGCTGTAAAAAAGAAGGAATGCTGTAAGTTTGCACAAATAGAATTTAAAGAGCTGCTAAGACTTGTTCAGACAAGGTGGTTGTCATTTTTGCCAGCAATAGGTCGATTAGTTTATAGATAGTCTGAAAAATGAAAAAGGACCACATTATAGCCATAGGGTGCCATGGGAATTTATTTCTGAAGGTTGCGATGATAATTACATAAGTTAGGGTGAAGACTGTAATATAAAAGGTCTGAATTAGTGCTACCTTTCTTTCCTGAATAACCTATTGCTTGAATTCTCGAAAGTGATAGCTTCACTATTTGGACATTGGTCGTGCAAAGCGAAGTCTGTTTGACCAATTAAAATGTAGATTGGCTGATAATTTTTTTGGAAGTAAAGACAGGCTTTTTCATAAATCTCACCAAAGACCAGAAAAGTAAATTTAGATCATAGGCACACATTTTCCTGCAAAGAGCAATTAAATATTTGGAGGACAGGTATGATTTTGGGCTTGATGAAGTTTACAAAAAGTTTGAGCTTTTCTCCCTTAAATCAGAGTAATTGAAATTGATATGGGAAATACTCTCTGAATTTCCGGCGATATTCAAAATTACGGATACAGTTAACAATGATTCCCTCTATACAGATGTCTGAAAGCAGTCTTTGAGATCCTTCCAAAAGACTTGCCAAACAATAAAATCTGAGCCAATTTGTTTAGAACAAACTTTCTTACGATTTTGTAAATCTAAAGAAAATAGTTGGTTTTGTTTTATCAATTTCAACAAGCAACGCCTTTTGCTAGAGAATTTGTAGTCTGTTGAACAATTTATGGACTAAAGAGCATATAAGAATGCCCATTGATTTGATCAAGGCTAAACTGCAAACTCAATTCAAATTTAAAAAATTTTGCTCAAAGATTTTATCAGTTTTGGAAAGCAGTGAGGGAGAAAAACTTGTGAAAATGGCAGAAACTAGTGATAAATTTCTTAAAAAAAAGTAGCTGATTAAAATTCATCTTGCTTGACATTGGTTTTGATTTAACCAAAGAGATGTTCAGTTTTCGTTTATTTGTTCATAATACCTGGTGTTAATTTTCTACTGATATTTAATTAATAACCCTAAAAGAAAATTCAGTTTTGTTTCAAGTTAAGTATTTTTCATTTGATCCTACAAGATGATTTTCTACAAAAATATTTTTGAAAAAATAGCATTAAAGAGGTGCTCAATTTTTGTTTTAAGCTTATTTTTTTCTAAAAAATTTTATTATCTGATATTGATTTTCAATTTTGAATTAATAATCTTAAAAGAGGTGCTCTATCTATTTATGTTATGTAGCATAGTTTTTACCAAAAATACAACTTTTTGGGTAATTTAATTTTTGTTTATTCTTTAAAAATACCACTAAAATACTTTTTTAAAGCCCAGAAATGTCTAAGAAATTGTAATCCTGTATCTGGCAACCATATTTGTATAGCAGGCTCAGTGGGACGTGGGATCTGCTCTAGATGTTTAATTTTGGGGGAATATGCTTAGCATTATTGGGAATCAAACCCTGATCATCCAGACCACATTAGATATGCCTTCGCCCCAAAAATTAGATGATACCTAAAAATGTTTAAGTTGTGGTGGATGAAAATTTAGATTGCTGTTTAAATATGTTGATATGCACAGTGCCCTCAATTACTGCACTATAATTAAAATTCTTTTTGCTGTAAACATTTTTAACACATTTCAAAGAAACTATTTAATTCATTCACAAGAATTTGTACAACATTCCAATCAAACTATCATATATTCTTAAATAATTTTACATATTTACAAGTAATTATTTCATTTATTTCTTATACACAGACTAATTTATGCATAGGAATAGCTGTTAGTCATAAATTGGTTACAGTTCCTAGTTACATAGCACAAAGTAGTATTAAGAAAGCACAGAACTGTATCACAATGAATATGTTAGTATAAATTTTGGTATAGAAAATGTATTTACTATATTTAATAAATTTTTAGGCTGTTAATTATTTATTTATGGAAATTAGCATCTTGACATGTGATATTAATAAAGTGAAAATTATTTTTATTTCATTTTAATTATTGTTTTGAAGTAGATTAGGAGTTTTATTTTAATAACCAGATATTTCATCGGTTTTTATAGCTAATTATGTGTGATTTTACTAATTGAACCATTATTTTTCAGAAAAAACTTATTGACTGTTTTAGTTGGGTTTTACAAACATCATCTTTTAGTTTGAAAATTTGTTTTCGTAAACTTCCTAAATTGTTAATAACACTTTAATTGTGGCTACTTTTAAATATGTTAATAGTTTTTTATTTAGTTGACCTGTATTTTTGCTATTAGTCACATCGTATGTGGTGAAATGTCACAATTCTAAATTTTCGATATTTAGATTTGTTTTCAGAAGTTTGACTGCTATGTTTCGTTATACTGATTGATACATCAAAAATTATTATATTAGTAACCTGTTTATTTGAATATATTTCTGTTGTGTATTATATTGTAATAGAATATCAATTCTTTTTTCCCCTAGAGGTAATTGTTCCTGTAGGAGAAACATTTTCACTGATGACTACAAACTTCCTACAGCTGAATTTTTTAAAAACAGCGTAAAGAATGAACCATTCTCTCTGTACTGCTGCAGTAATAGCTTTAAATGTGAAGAATGGTGTAAGAGTATTCAGTCACTTGAACCTATATGTGAAAAATCATTCACACTGCCTGGGAATAAGAGTATTCATATAGGCAGATGCTTATCTTCCTGTGAAGACTGTGGAAAATCTTCTAAACTGCCTTCAAATATCAAATTGTATCAGAAATTTTATTCAACTAAACTCCCATTTTCATGCAAAGTTTGTGCAAAATCTTTTTCTCAGATACAGAGTCTAAAAATACATAATAGAACTCATTTGGTTGCACACCCATTTTCATGTGAGGTTTGTGGAAAATCTTTCTAAAAAGGCACATCATGATTCATTCAGATGACCGACAGTTTTCTTGTGAAGTGTGTGGGAAATCTTATAAGGTGCCAGGGGATCTTAAGGAGCATCAGAAAATTCATACAGGCAAACGACCATTTTTTTGTAAAGCATGTGGTAAATCTTTTGTGAGGTCTTGGAGTCTTAAGGTTCATAGCAGGTACCATTCGGAGGACAGACCGTTTTCTTGTAGAGAGTGTGGAAAATCTTTTACACAACCTTGGTATTTGAAAGCACATTACAGATTTCATTCAGGTGAACGCCCATTTTCCTGTAAAGATTGTGAAAAATCCTTTACATCCTCAGGGGACCTTAAAAGGCACCATAGGATTCACACGGGTGAACGCTTATTTCCATGTGAAGTTTGTGGAAAATCTTTTATGCATTCTTCATCTCTTAAGAAACATCAGAAAATTCATTCAGGTGAACGCCAATTTTTTTTGTGACGTTTGTGGTAAATCTTTTACAAAAAATCAGAGACTTAAAGCGCATCAGAAAACTCATTCAGGGGAACGTCCATTTTCATGTCAATTATGTGGAAAATCATATAAACAGTTTCATTATCTTAAGGTACATCAGAGAACTCATGTGGTTTAGAGGTCGTTTTATGTGAATTCTCTGTAAAACATCTTCATGGGTGCTATGATGTTAATATCTGTCATTTTCTTCACTAAAGCTTTGAGAAATTTTATGGAGCAATACATTGTATTGTTCAATTGGATATAATCACTAGAATCGTTGAAAGGCCTCAAGGAATTCTAATTTGATTCAAGTTCTATTTCCTTTTTTAAAATTAATTCTTTGGAAAGTTAAAAAGTTGGCATCAATTCCTTTAGGGAAAAGTTCTTGAAGGCAGAAAAGATTCAGTTATGGTGAATAATAATTTGTTTTCGTTTCCCTTTCTTTGTTGATATTCTTTCCTAATAATCACTTATTTGTATAAAGCTATAGGAATTAATGTCAGTTGTGTCTATTATGTGATAGCTGATTTATTTTTTTGGTTACTGTTAATACAGCTTGTTGATTCATTTTTAGTGGATATAGTACCATGCAGTAATACTGTTAAAAAAACTAATTATTTTTACTTTTGACATAAATTGCAAATAGAGAGGCGAATATCAGTTTAATATTCTAATGTTGTAGCATCTTTGTTATCTTATAGAATGTTTATAGGAATTGTTTAGAGCAATTCAATTAAATTTATAAGGCAAATATGTATTATATTTGGAATTTAAAAAAAAATATTTCAATTAGTTTATAATCAAAAACTTAAAATTTATGATCACTTCCGAGTGAATTCAGGTAAAAGATGTTGCTTGAAATAATCTGCCATGTCTGCTTGTATAAGTTTAATAATTATCACCGCTAACAAACTTAACTCTCAATAATAAAATTTCAATTGATTATCATTTTCATTTGTCAAGATACTTTTGTGCATTTGATTTATTACAGACAAATTACACTTGATATAACCATGCAAATCTCCTAAGGCCATATCAATATTTATTTACTATTGTGGACTTTCAGAGAGTTTAACTGTATCTTCAGAGTTGCATCTTTTACACTGATTGGTCAAAAACATTTGTTACCTAGCTGTCATAGTTTCTGTTGTTCGCCTTCATCAAATTAAAAATAAATGTTATTAATAATGTTGCAATAAAGACACTTTTGCAGAGTGATGTACCGCATTCCAGTGGTGTTATGTCCATTGATACATTTATTTAACACCTTCAGAGAGATTTATAAGTTTCCATGTAGGGTATAGAGTAAAAGAAAATTTGGATTTAATATCATGGAAGTTAATCAGATAATTATGTGCCTGTTGAAAGAAAGTTTGTTTAGCTTACTGATAATTGGAATAGTATAGTAAAACTAAATCAGAAAATTATGTGTTTGTATTAAATTTTTCACTTTTTATAAAAAAATTTATCAGCTATAATAATCCTTTTTAAGATTATTTTATTGCAGTTCTTACTTTTAGTTTGTGATTGTTTCAATTCAACAAAGCATTGGAAAATATATTAAAATATTGAATCAAGGAAATTAAACTTTTACTATAGGTTTTAGTACTGAAGTATTGTTGGAAAATTAGTGGTTATTAATAACATAATTAGTCAGCATTTGTCAACTAATTTTATACATACCATTTGCACTGTAAGAATTGAAAAATTCGAATATTTTAATGTAATCCTCTAATTTTAAATAAATCTTTTATTTAAAGTTGAATTTCAAATCATAGCTTCATCAACAAATTTTTGGCTACCTGATATCTTCTTTATATTGACATACAATAACAAATCATATGTGTTGTTTGCTGAATTGTTAGAAACCAGTTGATCTATTTACAGTTGCAGATTTAAAATTGGAGTAATCAATGGTTGACATATATTTTCATATAAGGGTGTACCCAAAAATAAACGGAATAGTAACGCTGCAAATCTTGTAGTTGTAGTACCAGGTGGCGTCATCTGAGGCTATTGTAGGAGCTCTCAAGTTATTCCGCCAAGTGGGAACACCCGAAAACAACCATTGTGGTTCCTCTGGCTGTTCTTTGTATGTGTGTACAGTACTGACGTGACAGCTGATTCTTAAATGTGTGGCTGTGACGTTTTGTTTATTAATTGGCAAGAGTTGAAACTGTTGTGATGATCCAAACTCCTTACAAAGAACATGCTCGTAGTAAAACTCAAGTGTAAAAGTTGTTTTCTTGGTCTAAAACGAGAGAAACGTGAAGTTCATCCTTATTCCAGTAGCCCTTCAAATGCTTGAAGCGAGGACAACATCGGCAAAATTATTATTATTATTATTACTTCGTGATTCACTAAAACTGGATGGGGGAGGGTGCATTGTACTAATCCTAGTGTGTAACCATTTGTCCATTGGAAGGGATACAGAGGATATGGCAGGAGGCGACAATGGGCTATTTTTAGAAACCATCCTGGCATTCACCCAGAGCGATCTGCGAAAACCATGGAAACCCAGATTAGAAAGGTGAGAGTTATTTATCGAGAATTACTACTGTCAGCTTTTAAGTTTACTCACATGGTAAATCCTTCCTATTCCATTCCCTAATTACTTGTGGGAAAAAAAATGAGTATAGAAATAAGTCTGTTCTGGCCCTGATTTCTCTTATTTTCGTGGTCATTCCTAGATATGAGTGTTGCTGGTAGTAATATTTGATTTGTGTCATTCCGAAACAAGTCAGTCGTGAATTTTTCAATTAGCTTCTATCGAGAGCAGCGCCTTTGGTACTCCTGGTCTTCCCAACCTAGCTCCTTCAACATCCCACTTACGCCTTCCCTCCAGCTACATATACCTGTCATGAATTGGGCGGCTCTTCTTTTGAACTTCTCCAAACCCTCCATTAAACAATTTTGATAGAGACCCCATACAGAACAACAATATTCTAAGTGAGGACGCACAAGTAACTTATTTGCAATCAATTTAACTTCTGATGTGCACTGTTTTAAATTACGACCTAGAAATTGGAATACATGGTTTGCTTTCCCAATTACCTTCTCGATATGGTCATTCCACGACATGTTATTACGAATTGTAACCCCTCGGTATTTAGTAGAATCTACTGTTCTAAGGACAGTGCCATTAATTGTGTATTCAAAGCTAAATGGTGTCATCTTTTTACTTCTACGCATGACTTGGCACTGTGTGGCATTTCACTCCATCTTAACACCCGCAATAATTTTCGTAATATCGTCTTGTAACAAATCGCAGTCGTCCTGGGTTTTGATTTCTCGATAAATAATAGCATCATCCAGAAATAGTCTTTTCTTCTCTCTTACTACGTCGCACAAATCATTATTGTATATGAGAAAGAACAGAGGCCCTATCACACTTCCCTGGGGAACCCCGCACCTCACTTAAGGAAGTGATGAACGCTCACCGTCGAGAACTACACACTGTGTTCTGCTCGTCAGAAAGTCTGCAACCCAGTCGCATTTTTGTCTGGATATGCCATAACCACAAAGTTTCCTAAGTAACCCAGTGTGAGGCACAGTGTCGAAAGCTTTTTTTAAAATCTAATAGATATAATTCAACCTGGAATTGCTCGTCTACAATACGGCACAAGTGCTGAATTGAAAGGGCAAGTTGTGTTTCGCAGCCTCGGCCTTTTCTGAATCCATATTGATTTTGGTTTACAAGGTCTCTCCATTATCCAAAAAAATCCATTTGATAGATGATATGTTCTTAAATGCTGCAAAATATTGATGTTAACAATATCGGCCTATAATTTTGAAGATCATTAATATTCCCATTTTTAATCACTGGACTTACGATAGCGGTCTTCCATTCGGCTGGTATTTTTCCTTGATCCAAAGAGACAGTATATAATTTCATCAAATACGGTGTAATTTCCTTTGTGTAGCTTGAGTAGAATCTTGTAGGCATACCATCTGGTCCGGGAGCCTTATTGGTTTTTACAGTCGTAAGAAGTTTGGATATTCCTTCGATATCAAGAACGATATCTTTCATAATTTTGTTAGTATGATTGTTAAATATAGGAATTTCCTCTACAATTTCTGTTGTAAAAGCTTTTTTAAATATATTTTTCAAAATTTCTGATTTCTCTATGGTAGTTTCTGATAATTCCCCATTTTCCTTAATTAGTGATGTCATAACCTTACGACAGCCTCTTGCTTATTTGATATATGATCAGAATATTTTGGATTAGTAATAACATCTTCGGATAAATTCATGGCTTGGAATTCTTTGAAGGCATCACGCATTGCCTTACACATCACACCTCACAACTGGACTAATTTAGCGTGGTTAGAGGAGTCCCCCGAGTTCTTCACCGTGGAATGTAAACGCCTTTGCCTCCTGAGCAAACATTTCACATCCCAATTGAACCATGGAAAGTTTTTTCTAACCTTAATAAACTTCTTAGGAAAGAATTGATTTAAACCGATCCATATTATTTGTTTTAAATTAAACCAAATTTCCTCAATATTTGTATTTGGTGAGTATTTTTCAAATTTTTTTGTCAAGTGTTCGACCAAACGCGAATCGTTTGCCTTATCGAAGCGATATGCGAGTTTGTCTTTATCATGTTATAAATTCACACTACATGTTAAAGATACCACAACCGCCCTGTGATCGCTTATACCGTCTACCATGCTACTTTATCTACAATACCTGGATTGCTTGTAAGAAAAGATCCAAAATGGACGAGGAATTTTTGTCACTCTGTGTTGTCTCTCCGACCATCCCTTCAAGTGAATTTTCCGTGAATCCGTAATCTAAACAGCGAAGATCGACGCAGGTCAATCGAACAACTCGAGTACTATTCGAGGTTGTCGTGGAGCTCAATTCAGCTCATTTTGAACGTTGATTTAAGGATGCAAAGAGTGCCTGAAAAGTTGGCGCCAAGACTTCACATCGGAGATCAAAGGTATCGTCGAATGAAGAACGAATTCAAAGATGATCCAAATTTTTTCATCATAATTTTCACAGGTGACGATTCGTGGTGCTTTTGGTACGATCCAAACAGTAATGAACAGTCAATTCATTGGAAGTCAATTGGCTCATCTTGTCAAAGTAAAGATCATAATGTGAAATCGAATGTGAAGACGATGTTGATCTGTTTTTTTTTTCTTTTTCTTTCATACATCAAAAGGTATTTTACACTCAGAATTTTTCCCTAAAAAACAGACAGCAAACCAACAATTCTATTTGGAGGTTGTGAGATGCTGCAACGAAGTTTGGCGCGAAGATGTCTGGTCTTGTGGAATTCCAGCGAGTGGTTCCTACATCACAGCTCTCAGTGTTCGCCAGTGATTGGACTCATCGAAGACGACTACCTTGACCCATGCGCCCTATTCGCCAGATTTAGCACTTTCAAACTTCTCTTTTCCGACGATGAAAAGAGGCTTGAAAGGGAAGTGTCTTGCTGATGTGGAAAATGTAAAATATCTCAAAGGTGCTAGCAGGTATGGAAGAGGATGAATTTAAAAGGTACTTCCAACACTGGAATGGATAAGTGCATTAATGCTAATTGCTAATAGAGATTACTATGAAGGAGATCATGGTTGTATTAGAAAAACAGTAAAGTAAATACTTTGGATAAAGAAATTCCAGTTACTAATTTACTAATATACTTAATATATATTTTTAAAGTTAAATACATATTGTAATTTCAATACAATTTAGTAATGATTCAAGGAAATTATTATTATTATTATATATATATATATATATATATTTCTCTTGCTAACTACTATAACGACGTCAAGTTTAGGCGTGATATCATTATCAGAGCGGTCGAAACCTGCTAAACTAATATGAATTTTTAAAAACCTGTTTATTTTAATTGGCTGCTGATGCTAGCAACGTCGCGTATACCTTCAGCTGCGTTTACATCTGGCAAAAATACACATGTATTTGAGTCTAGGGTTGCCAACCGTCCAGTTTTCGATCGGACAGTCCGGTTCTAACGCGATTTGCTGCGTTTCCGGTTCACTACATGCGACCGAACACAAAATGTCCCGTTATTAATTTTCTTTTTTAGAAACTATGGGTTAATGGTTTCTCAGATGTGTAGGAAGTAAACAAGGTCTCGCTCCTGATTCGCTGAACGTAATTAAACTTTTCGCTCGATGTTCAAACGTTTACGATAGTTGGTCGCAAATCCGATTATTGTGAAGCGATTGGATTATTGTTTCACTTACCTACACTATATCGAAGACGGAACGTCGTACCAGTTTTGTTCGCGGAGAATTAAAAAATGAACAGTGTTATTAATTTGTATGCTACAAATAAATAATGAGTGAGCTATCAAAGAAAATACTGAAGCGCTATTGTCGCTCCGAGGACAATTGGGTTTCCAATGCAGGGTTTTAAACTTGGCTGCATAGGGAAAGAATTGCACCACATATCGCAAAATTACTTTCACTTTGGAATTTGATCGCATAAAGGCAGTGAAATACTGTTCCTTCCGCAGAAGTATTTCTACTCTCATAAAAATTATCTACAAAAATAAAAAAAAATTGCGCTATAAATTTTAGTTTTTATACCATGCCCCTAGGGGCGGATCTAGTGTTGTAAAAAAACGGTTTTTTTTCTGGCTTGAAAAAAAAACATGAAAAAAAACTTTGAAAAAAAACATGTTTTTTTTCAAGAACACGTTTTTTTTTCACAACTACTAAATCTCAAATTTGTAAGGCAGTTATCGTTTAAAATGACTGTTTTAGAGTTTATTCTAAGTACTTATCTTAGTTTAAAATCTACTATATTTTTCTGGTTCAGTAGGAAAAAAAAATTGAAATATTGACTAAATTGACTGAAATTTTCTTTAAGAACGGGGATTTCCCGAAGAGACTAGGTTGCGCGAGAAGGAATCCCCATTCCCCATTGTTTGGATTGATACTTGCTATTTGAAATAGTGCTGCCAGCCCTAAAAAAATTAACTATAGATCTTTGAAAAAATTAGGAATTTAAAATTTATCCACGGTTTTTTGCCTTATTGGACTTTCCTTATATTCGTATACTTGTTAACTCTCAGAGTATAGTGGTACTGACTCATTAAATTGTCAGTAAGGGAGCGTGCATAAACCACATAGCTTCATTTTGGCCTCCTGTGAACCCCCACGTAGCCCTACGTGGCTTTTGCCTCCCCCCCCCCCCCCGTTCACGAAGCATATAGCTTTCTTCCGTTTTGATTCCAGAAGACATTTTGTACTATTTTCTCTTGTCAGGACTATTGTAAATTACATACGGGTTTAATTAACTGAGGGAAATAAATACTCACATGCTGTTGTGAGATCAGTTCCTCATTTTAACTGTGAAAAATGTTACGAAAGGAAAGTTACGTGGCCTGTCTCGGAACCCCCCCCCCCCCCCTCTCCTTACGTAGCCCAGAGTAGCCTTCCAGCTAACCCCTCCTCCCTCTGGACCGAGCCACGTAATTTGTGCACGGTCCCTAATTATGAATCGTTTCCTTGCAACCGTTGGTGTAAACAAACGATTGAAAGGAAATAAAGCTCCTATTTTGTATGATAATCGATTTTAATTCAAACTTAAAAGACCGTAATACAGAACTATTGGCGCAGTCTTTATGCACAGTGTGTACTTTGCTCACAATTTAAAATTTCAATCTGAAAATCTTTTGCGTACAATATAAGAACAATCAGTAAAAGAAAATTTAACTATTTCTGAAGTTAGAGGAGACAGAAGAAGAGACAGAAAATTCCGACACCGACCGAACTAGTGTTGGTATTACTGATACTAGTGAATGTGGTACTGACATAGAGGATGAATAAAATTATGTTACCTATATAGATACACTTATGAATCATTATGTTAGACATTATATGATTCAGTAAGACTTAAAACACACTTGAAAATGGAAGTTCCTTAAATAAAACTATAATTTATGAAATATATTATTTTCTGAAAAAAAAAAACAAAATTTAGAAAAAAAAACACGGGTGCTAGGTTTTTTTTCATGTTTTTTTTTCAAAAAGTTGAAAAAAAACATTTTGTTTTTTTCAGTTTGCAACACTAGGCGGATCCAGGATTTTGGTTTGGGAGGGGCTTGAGCGGGTTTTGGTTTGGGGGGGGGGAGCCTTGGCTTGGGTGAATTTTGGTTCAGAAGGCTTGCCTTCAGTGGGGGGGGGGCTTAAATGTCGGGGGTGGACCAAGATACTTTTGTGGGGCTTGAGCCCCCTAGCCCCCCCCCCTGGATCCGCCCCTGCATGCCCCCCTCTTCCTCCCTCCCCCCCTCGCCCACGCCGGCAAATGTCTTGTTATCCGATTGTCCAGTTTTTCGTTTGTCAGGTTGTAGATATCTGAAAATTACACTTTTGTCCGATCGTGGAAATCTGAAAAGTTGGCAAGCCTAATCGTAACTTGTATCAGCACATGTATGGAGGCCTTGTATGAGTATGAACCTTGTGTTTACATCAGTGTACACAAGTACCAAAACCTGCTTGATACCAGTGTACACTGATGTGCTATTAAATGACATTATTTTCATTTGAATTGTGAAAGCATTAAAAATGTCACCTGACCAAGAAGATGTTTTTGTTGTTAGGTTGGTACCACTGCGAGAGTGGTCGCTCCTTGCTAACCCAAGGACGATCGAGTGTACGATTCAACTAATTTGAATTTTTAAAAACCTTTTTATCTGATTGTCTAGTGTCATCACGTATACTTCTAATGCATTGAATAATTCCATCTTCTTTCAGATTTACGCTTGCATATACACGACAGAGTACCAATTGCCCTGGTGCTTACGGTAATTCGTCTCTGTACTATTTGGAATCGGTAGTCTTGTGTTTCTCTGATCGAGAGTGGCAGCTCAGAGGGCCTGATATTCTGGACAACGCGGGTTCAAATCCCCTTCAGCTCGTCCAAATTTCTGCTTTCCATGGTTCCAGGATAATGTCGGGATGATTTCTTCAAAATACCATCACCGAAATCCTATCCGTACCTTGTACCCAGTCGTCTCCCGCATGGAACGACCTGGACGTCGGCGTTTCTGAAGAGAAATTCGCTAGCGTCACGTGGTCAGTGCGCATGCGTAGAGGCGGCAGTCAGAGTCGCCATTATTAAACAGAGACGCGCGAACCTGTAATTTTAATTATTTTTTTGTTTATCTTAGGGTTACCAGACGTCCCCGTTTGCCGAGGACGGTCCCCGTATTTAGCTCTCTGTCCCCGGACAGATTTCGTCCCCGCTATGTCCCCGGATTTTTACTGTTGTCTTCAGAATTTTTTTTAATCAAGTGAGAGATCTTTAATAGCCCCGATTTACTAAAACGTTCGTTTAAAGCAAGAGATATGAAGCGCCCTTCTTTCCCTGTACGTGCCTAGGAATAAAAGAAAATTACAAGGATACTGCGTCTTGGACACAACAGCTTTGTGCTGTGTGCAATTTGCCTGTCTGTGATCCTCATTTAAAATACAAAATATAAGCAATATGTGGCTTTTAAGTTAACCCAACCTTTAATTATTTAACTTATGAAAGTATAATACGAAATTAGGACAAATGCCGAAAGCGTCCCCGGATATTTGTGAAAAAGTTGTGAAGTGTCCCTGGATTTGGAGAAAAAATTCTGGTAACCCTAGTTTATCAATATTTGTTCAATGTTGATTATTTCATCATAATCTCTGACCTCTATTCCACATATGCCTCAGTATTTTTAGTTGCTTTCTTTTAGCAGCGTTGAACCCGTCATATTTGTCTGTAAGAACGGTTATAATGTAATTTCCTCGGAGATGTTGTGGAGTAGTTTACATCGCGACACACGTTGTGACGAACATGGCGGTCATGAAAGCAGCTTCTTAATTACTAATAACAACTAAACTTCCCGCGCTTTATGCTGTAACAAGAATATTCTAGACCAAGCTCCACTGTAGTGTAACCACAATCTCCGCTAATATTGGCGCCGCAAAATCAAACGCTGTAGACACAACTAAACACATTAAATGCATCGCAAACTACATTTCCTGAAATGACGACATCTTAAACTACCTTGACCTTGTGTGTGGCGCCAACACAAGGCAGCAGTGTTTTGTCAGCCAGCAAACTAACATGAGTTTTTTTTTTAATTTAATGTTGTTTTCACGACATGTATAATATCTGCTTCATGGTATTACCTATCACAATGAAACTTATTGATTTTTCTTAAAGAAAGTTTTCTTATGAAATTGAAATGCCCGAACATTGTATATTACGGCCAATGACCGTCAAGTAAGGTACCTGTACTTTCCAAAGATATGTATAATCCGGTTTGTGGAAATCTCTGTCCAATGAAACAAGCTGATTTAGATCGAAACAAATTACCAAGAACTTCTAATGTGTCTCATGCTTCGGCAGCCACAAACTAGTTTTAACGCCCGCCAAAAACGACGCTGCCTATGGTGATAGTAGGAATTTATTATGGAAAAGCTTGTAAGCAAAAACATATAGTTAGCAATTTTACTGACTTATTTTGCTTACGGCTTTACGCTTCGTCAACGTCGTGGTCATTAGAGTCTTGAAAGGAATAAAAACAAGGAATGGGAAGGAATTCAGTCATGGTCTTTTGAAGGAAGCATCCCGGCATACGCCTGGAGTGATTTGGGGAAACTATGGAAAACCTAATTCTCGATATCTGGATGGGGATTCTAACCCATGTACTCCCCAATGCGAGGCCAGAGAGTTGGCCACTAACCAACCACGCTCGGAATATTTTTCGACATATGAGTACCTTACTGTGGTTAGATTTTCGGAGTTTTGAAAATAATTACTTTGATAATTTTCGGCTGTCATTGGCAGTAAAATACAATGTTCGGACATTTTAAAGTTTATAAGAAAAATGATTCTTTCCAAAATTAATATGGTTTATTTGATAGGTAATATCACGACGTGCATATTACACGCGTTATGAAAACATTTTTTTCAATTTTCTTTATAGGACTGCGTGATAATATAGTTTATCCTTTGACAAAGCATTGCTACGGTCTGTTGGAGCTAGTAATTGGCTATTCGACAGCTCAGATAGCGCCACGCACAGAGCAAAGTAAATGCTGCACCCTGTAGGAGCTGTAACCAACTAAATGCTCTGGCCCAAGTAGCCCTCCACTCCGCCATGCATCGTCGACTAAAGACAGGCCTGGGTGCACATTGGTGACGTCAGCAGAGTAGTGCCACTGCCAAACCATGGTCGAGAGCTTAGCCATGCATTCGCGCCTGCTTACCGTCTCCCCTGCGCTAAAGTAAGTACATACACACACAATGATATTCACAAATAATTAAAGACATGATTTTTTTATGTCAACTACTTAAAATCCAGTCTCATCAATAAATTTCATAATACTAAGATATAAGTAATTTTTTTTTTGTGCTTCACTACAGCAGTTGTTAAGTAAAATATTGTACCTAAAATTTAATCTCGTCGCTCCAATTTTCACACACACAAGGATATTCAAGTACACATGTCGAAATATTAAATTAACATTCTCCAAAATCTGCACTACTCATATAAATACAAACATAAAAGTATTTCTTATAAGGTTCTGAATAGTTTAAAAAATTTCGTAAAGGAAAAGTGGGAGTTAATAAACAAAAACATTGTGTATTATGGAATAAACCACACAACACTCAGTTTGTAAAGCAGTATATTCTACTTTTTGCAGCATTATAATTACATTGCTTGTGAGTGTGTTCAGCATTACATTTTAAGTTTCATACCAGATATAGTTGTTTTGGAACTTATTACTTAACAATACACATTCCTCGATTTATACAATGAACTGGAAAATTTAAAAATTCTTACATCAAAATATTCTAAGCTGTCCTCAGTTTTTTTCAACAGCCTGTCAGTTTTATTACTTGTTGCAGAGTCATTCACGTTCTTGGTGAAATTTTTTACCACTAATTTGCAGGAAATTTAATTGATGTTTTTCAATATGTCCCTCAAAGTTCTGTTGCATTTACATTTATCACTTAAATCATTATCAGCAAGATAACAGCTCTCCAGCTTTAAGCTGCAGATTTTGTGCAAAAAAGAAAGTTTATGCAAATCACCAATGAAACTACTTGAAGACATATCTAATATCTAATATATCGTACATTGCAGCATGAACCAAGCAAGTCCAGTAACCAGAACAGCAGTTTCAGTTAGCACTGTTAGTTTTCCATGGTCATATTCTGTAATGAAGTTATTTGGGAGTGATATTTCAACTTCCTTGTCAGACTGCACCCAAGAGAAAAAAATCTCACAGTTTTTAAGAAAAAGCTCCTTTTGTACAGCATGTAAACCATTACATGAAGAAAACTTTCTGGTATCTGCGATACTTCAAAATTCTCCCTTAACACCACATAATATTTGTCAACATTCACACATTAATCAAATGTACGAGAACAAGGAAGCAAAGTATTGAGAGGGACATCTTCATTCAAAGAACTAAGTAGTACCATAACCTTGAATCGTAATTTTTTCACTCTCCAGTATCTGGACATAGCTTACACAGTAATTTGCCCCATTCATTTGATGGTAACAGCTAAATCTGCCTACAAGTTTGTTATTTTGAAACACTCAGCGATATGTAATCTAGTTTATGATGTTCAAATAATATGGAATCAAGAGTAAAAATCCATCAAGAGTATTCATTAATGCCTGAAAAGTCTAAGAACTTAAACACTGGGAACAAGGAACACTCTGTCTCCAGTTTTTCAACCATAAAGACATTTTTCTTATAAAGAAACTGTTTACCACAATAAATTGTCTGTATTGATTATTAAATCTTTCACCTTCATATGCACTTTTTACATTCACAGTGTTACACCAGTTACAAATTATTTGTATGAATGATGCTGTGTGTTCAGACCCTGCAAAATCTGTCCTGGAAAGATACCTTTAAAGCATCCACATTTCTTTCACCAAAATCCTTGAGTGCAACGTTAACATTTAGCTTCTGAATACTGAAAGGAAATAAGGATTTCAATGACACCAAAATGACTGTATTTTACTAATCTTTTTCTTTCTTGTACATCAATTCCAAATACTCAAAAGCTGCAGTAACTATAACATAAAAATTGTCAAAATCTGGAAACTTCAAAACACTCTCAGGTTTATTAATCCGGTTGTAATGGATACATTTCAGTATTTGTACTGTATCAAAAGTGAGAAACAGCTTCCTAGTATCATCAGCAGGATATTGAATACAAGGATGCAGTACACTGTGACAGAACAGAAACATTTAATAAGAAAACCATATTTTTGTGCCATGAAATTAAACAAAATTCGATATATTTACTCCTATAGCAAGGAAATGTAAGTTGCCATGGCGATAAGAAAATCAAGAGATAGCTGGAGATTAGCGACGTAAAGACCGAACGGTTGCTTTGAAACCATTTCACTGCTGAAGAACCTTGCATTCTTCGAATACTATAAGTCCGATGTAGTTCCTAGAGGAATATGAGTTGTGAACAATAAATGTAAATCTGTTGAAAGCGAAAGAACTGAGTTATTTATAATTATAACCAGGCGTGCGACATGGCGACCGTGAGATGACTCGGCAGTGAAAAGAGTGTTTACACCAAAGCAACTTGGATAAGGAAGAAAAAGCATTTTACAGTTACGACGAAGTTTGGACAACGCCGCTAGCAGAATCGCTGGAATTTACCAGCAGACGACGAGAACAACTAGCGATTGGAGCATATCTTCGACGAACATCTGGTCGCGGATAACAGACACGACAAAGCTACAGTCTTTGGAGTAAACATCTGTCTGCGGTCGGCGAGATTTGTTTACGAATCTTTCATTTAAGTTAAGTATATGTTCATTAGGAGTTACCAGGGGAGCGTCCTAACGTAAATGACAGTAACCTCACTTCCAAAAAGAAGCTTTGTAGTTAATTTCATGGTTACGAACTTTTGAAATCGGAAAATTCCATTTGAACAAAAGAACTTTGGAGTTGCCCAGAAATTTTTGAATAATTTCCTTTCCTGTTTGTTTGGTATGTTTTAATTATACTGAACCCTCGCTTGCCTTATTCACAGAGCAGTATAGATCAAAAGGTGTGGCGTTCTCCTACTAACCTTGTATTTTACTGACTATTTTGCTGTCGTAATTACGAGGACTATTATTTGTTAAGTCGCGGGAACTTTTCTCAGTTCCTAAATATTAATCTAGCTGTCTCTCTGGTTCTTCAACATGGAGAGAGGATTAACTGATGAATTATCGCCGGTAGAAGAGGTTATCTCACATGCAGAATCCAATCTTCCTACTAACACAATGTCAGATGTAAACCTTCCCACCAACAGCGTTATGCTGAATAGTCCGGATAGGTATTCTTTGAACATGACTCAATTTTCTACATCCACTCCTGGAGAAGATTTTCTGGGATTTTCTAATCAATCTCAGCCAAATGAAAGGCTTGAACAAACACCCTGTACCATGTAAGGTGACAAAGTCCCTTACACTTTAAATTTTGTGAATAAATTTTGTTAAAAGTTAATTAAATATTAGTTGTGTTGTGTTGTGAATACAAATGTGTTAAATTGTTATGAAAAAATTATAAAGATAAACGTATATTTAAGTGCCAGAATATCTATGGACAATGATTATCTATGATAATGTATATCTTTGGAGGAGAAGACAAAGAAAATATATGGCAAGGGTATAGGTGAGAATAAAATATATCTGGTAAGTCGTTGAGTAAAAAGGAATGTAAGAAGTGTGTTTTGACCCTTGTGAATATAAATAAAAGTGTTTTTCGAGCGTTACTTCAAAGAATTCGTTGTCTAGATATTTAATATTTGTTTGTTTCTGAACTGTGAATGGAAATAATCTGCCGGTTTCAGCAGCTTAGATTACAGCTTGAAGACGGGCAGATTATATTTACCTAAACCTAAATACAGTAAGAGGGGATCTTACAACCAGCATACATACCACCAAACCTTCCACAGATGAGCTCCTTGTCCTATTGATTTCAAAAATGGATAGTTGCAATGCACAGATAAAGGACCAAATTTCAAAAATAGATAGTCGAAATGCACTGATAAAGGACCTAAAAGACAGTTTCACTGCACAGATAAAGGACCTAACAGACAGTCTAACTGCACAGTTACAAACTCAAACCAC
Organism: Vandiemenella viatica; assembly: GCA_031002005.1. Taxonomy (NCBI): domain Eukaryota; kingdom Metazoa; phylum Arthropoda; class Insecta; order Orthoptera; family Morabidae; genus Vandiemenella; species Vandiemenella viatica. The sequence goes on from JARYHS010008074.1 coordinate 85,088, forward strand.
ACTTCTTTCAGAATTAAATGACAGTCAAACTTCACAAATTTTGTATGTAGAAAATACCCTTGGAGAAAAAATACACAGTGGGAAAGAGGATATTGATAAAAGGCAGACACTTTCAATCACATTGCCTGGTACTGCTCATATTGAGCAACCAATTTCATTGCAACTAGCTGATGATCACACTAAGTTTGAGGGAACATTAGGAGATAGTAAACCACTGCAAATTACAGTTGACACTAAGGACTCTAGTTTGCCACTACCAGTTAGTACAGATAATACAACCACATCATTATCACCCAATACTAGCTACATACCAGAAAATGACCCTTCTGAATCATCCAACAATGATCTTGTCGAATTATCCCAGGAGATTGCCAATAAGTGTAATGATTCTACAACAAGTGAAAATTTGGAAGTTTTTCTAAAGGGATGTGAACCACTTTTGACCGCTATGCCTACTCATGACAGTATAATGGATGTTGGGGAAATACAAATACCAAACAACACTCCTCTAGTGTCTCAGATAGGAGTGACAGCGGTAAAACTTACTAATAATGGGTCTAAGGTGAATGTAGTTAAACGCACATTACCACCACATTATGTGAAACAGACGCAGGCCAAACTGCATGGTAAAAAAGAAGCATTGTATAAAGAACCACGAAATGACTTCCTGAGAAGGAAAAAAGTGAGAAAGAAAACAATGATTTCCTCACTAACGCATTACCTGAAGAGGAAAAAAGTCAAGTTTAAAAGACACAGTAATATTAAACCTATGGTGTATGATGTTGGTCAGTAAGTTTTAGTTCAAAACACAATAAAAAAAATCATTTTTGTTTGAAGGCCCATATGAGATTTTTAATAGGACCAATTTTAATTCGTATACCTTAGTTGTCCCAGGTAGTAAGACATTGAAAGGCAACTATCATGTGACTGCCCTTAAGCATTTTAAGGAAGCGAAGCATGTCCAATAGTTTAATGCTATAAAAATAATTTTCAAGGTACAGGTACCTTTCACTAGTGACTATTTCCTTCAAGTAACATTTTTAATATTTATTGTTAATGACCACTTCTTACAAAACGTAGTAAAATATGTTAAAGATTATTCCCAATATTTCCTCTTGGAGTACTTTTCCGACCCAAGGGGATGAAGAATTTAAAACTATAATAATTTTTTGGTCCAGGTACCTTTTTCCTTACGGAGTAACTACTTCCAAATAGTTAAGCTGTTTTCACAAACGTACACAAATGTGGTTGAAACGGACAGTAGAAATTGTTATATTCATGGGAAAATGATTAATAATTTTTATTTTTGCCCAAAAAGGTTGCCTGATCAATAGTTTAAAAGAAATGAAACTACTTAGATCAGAAAGTGTAGCTTTGACTTGGAAAGATGTAGTCAGTTACATTTTACTTTGATGTCATGGTAATGCGATGTTAAGCTAGAATGCTGTATGTATGTACACTCCTGGAAATTGAAATAAGAACACATTGACGCCGGTGTGTAAGACCCACCATACTTGCTCCGGACACTACGAGAGGGCTGAACAAGCAATGATCAAACGCACGGCACAGCGGACACACCAGGAACCGCAGTGTTGGCCGTCGAAGGGCGCTAGCTGCGCAGCGATTGGGCACCACCGCAGTCAGTGTCAGCCAGTTTGCCGTGGCATACGGAGCTCCATCTCAGTCTTTAACACTGGTAGCATGCCGCGACAGCGTGTACGTGAACCGTATGTGCAGTTGACGGACTTTGAGCGAGGGCGTATAGTGGGCATGTGGGAGGCCGGGTGGACGTACCGTCGAATTGCTCAACATGTGGGGCGCGAGGTCTCCACAGTACATCGATGTTGTCGCCAGTGGTCGGCGGAAGGTGCACGTGCCCGTCGACCTGGGTCCGGACAGCAGCGACGCACGGACGCACGCCAAGACCGTCGCATCCTACGCAGTGCCGTGGGGGACCGCACCGCCACTTCCCGGCAAATTAGGGACACTGTTGCTCCTGGGGTATCAGAGAGGACCATTCGCAACCGTCTCCATGAAGCTGGGCTACGGTCCCGCGCACCGTTAGGTCGTCTTCCGCTCACGCCCCAACATCGTGCAGCCCGCCTCCAGTGGTGTCGCGACAGGCGTGTATGGAGGGGCGAATGGAGACGTGTCGTCTTCAGTGATGAGAGTCACTTCTGCCTTGGTGCCAATGATGGTCGTATGCGTGTTTGGCGCCGTGCAGTTGAGCGCCACAATCAGGACTGCATACGACCGAGGCACACAGGGCCAACACCCGGCATCATGGTGTGGGGAGCGATCTCCTACACTGGCCGTACACCTCTGGTGATCGTCGAGGGGACACTGAACAGTGTACGGTACATTCAAACCGTCATCGAACCTATCGTTCTACCATTCCTAGACCGGCAAGGGAACATGCTGTTCCAACAGGACATTGCACGTCCACATGTATCCCGTGCCACCCAACGTGCTCTAGAAGGTGTAAAGACAACTACCCTGGCCAGCGAGATCTCCGGATCTGTCCCCCATTGAGCATGTTTGGGACTGGATGAAACGTCGTCTCACGCGGTCGTCACGTCCAGCACGAACGCTGGTCCAGCTGAGGCGCCAGGTGGAAATGGCTTGGCATGCCGTTCCACAGGACAACATCCAGCACCTCTACGATCGTCTCCATGGGAGAATTGCAGCCTGCATTGCTGCGAAAGGAGTATATACACGGTACTAGTGCTGACATTGTGCATGCTCTGTTGCCTGTGTCTATGTGTCTATGGTTCTGTCTGTGTGATCATGTGTTGTATCTGACCCCAGGAATGTGTATATAAAGTTTCCCATTCCTGGGACAATGAATTCACGGTGTTCTTATTTCAATTTCCAGGAGTGTATGTTTACATTATTAGATATTTCAAGACAATACCACGACAGGACTTGCATTTGTGTGATGTTAAGCTAGAATGTTGTATGTATGTATGTTTTCATTATTAGATATTTCAAGGCAATACATGTTTTATTTAGTTCATTTCATTATGTTGTTAGTATTAAGAAGAGAATGTTTTGTAAAATGTTTTGTAAAAAATTCTACTAGGAACAGAGGAAAGAGTATCACTGGATGCAAGGTTATTTTTATAAGTTTACCAGTGTCTTCTAAGCAAAGACATGGTGAACTTGAGGAGGCATGTGACAGAACAGAAACATTTAATAAGAAAACCATATTTTTGTGCCATGAAATTAAACAAAATTCGATATATTTACTCCTATAGCAAGGAAATGTAAGTTGCCATGGCGATAATAAAATCAAGAGATAGCTGGAGGTTAGCGACGTAAAGACCGAACGGTTGCTTTGAAACCATTTCACTGCTGAAGAACCGTGCATTCTTCGAATACTATAAGTCCGATGTAGTTCCTAGAGGAATATGAGTTGTGAACAATAAATGTAAATCTGTTGAAAGCGAAAGAACTGAGTTATTTATAACTATAACCAGGCGCGCGACAACACCATTAGGAGTAAGTAACTCATAAGCTTTTCAATTTACTGCATTATTATTTGTTGCTGAAGCCAACACAGTAAATCCAACTTTTTCTACTTCTTTAAGTACACATAACTGCATATATTTTAACTGTTGAGCAGTTAAATTATTAACAGGTATGATAGTGACAATATCTTTGAATTTTGAAGAGACACTGGATATCATGAAAACCTGAGCTGTTTTAGCAACATCATTACTATCAGTCTGACTAGCACCATGTACCATTGTACCAACCTTAGAGATCAAACGAGGCTCAATGGAAATTACATCCAGGAGCGCATTTACTTTAAGTTCAACTTCTTTCGAAAGTTTCTTCTTAAACTTGAAACTCTCTACACTACCATCTACATTTAAACTACTTAAATTAAACTTACCTATCAGCTTTCTCACATTGCATACGTGTGGCAAATACAGATAACCAATCTTATGCGAAGCCGCATATGCTGATGGTGAATGAACATATAGAGAAACTGCCAGTAATAATGTATTCCCACTGTATCTGCGACTGCTGACATTTTTAGTTAGAAATTGAATTTGTTCGATTATAATTTGAAGTTGTGAATATCTTTTATTAGCAAACTTACCCTCTAACATACTCACTATATTTTTAACAACTAAGTACTTGTTGAAAGGGGTCTTCTTTAGAAGCTATTGACTCAACATATTTAATGATACTGTCAAAAAAATGTTTGGACTTTACTGCTATATATTCATTGGGCACTTTATGCTGAGGAATTTTGTAAATTTTCAAGGAAAGTAATACACTTAAATCTGTCTTAACAGTTATAGAAGCAAAAATGTTTGGTATTTCATTACTATCGTCAATAAAACACTGCACTATCATTTGTTCACACTCAATACAGGATCACTTTTTCTTATGTAATCGTAGGCTCCCGCGGCCAGAGTCAGTTGATTCTTGGCTGTCCGGGTGGCGCCGCGTCATGTTCATCGTAGCCGACGTTTCGACCCTCATTCTGGGGTCTTCTTCCAGGGCAAAACTGCGTCTTCGATCAGTGAGTGGTCTTGTTTTATAGGCGAGGCCAGCGCCCGTCTGGATGTTCCGATGTGCCCGGCCAATCAGAAGGTCCGAGTCGTCACGTGTTTAGTCGGCCTGGAGGGGGGCTTGCACGGTCTGGCGGGAGGTGACACGTGACATGTTCTGTTCGCACCAGCGAGCGCCAGGCGGCGTGTAATTTCAGCCCGTTGTCCTCGTTAATATTGTTTGGGCGTTTAGCAATTTCTAACGCCTCCTTTACCCTCCTTGGCCACCATTTATCCTCGCGCACTATCAGGGTGGTATTTTCGAAGTCTATGGCGTGATTTGTTTCGGCTGCATGCCGTGCAATGGCGGATTTGTCAAAGTTGTTAGATTTATAATGGTGGATGTGCTCGCACAGCCTCTCCCTTATAGTGCGCCCCGTCTCTCCTATGTACATCCGACCACAGGTGCACGGAATCTCATAGACACCGGCCACCTGTAGTGGGGGCAGCCTGTCCTTAACCTTGACGAGCTGGTTACTGACCTTGCTGTGCGCTTTGTAGACAGGTTTTATATCAACTTTTTTAAACAGCTTCCCGATTCTGTCAGTAACTCCTCTTATGTAGGGTAAGACAACTACTTGGCGTTCCTGAGAAGTGGCTTGATTAGACGTTGAATTGGCGTCTTTGTCTGTTGTAGCTGCATGCAATGCCTGTCTAATACAACGATTGTGGTAGCCGTTGGACTTGAATGTGTGTTGCAGCGCTTCCAACTCCGTCGTCAAACTATTTGCGTCACACACTTTCGTCGCTCTTGTATACAAGGTCGTGAGGACGCCTCTTTTTGTCGCTGGGTGGTGGTGCGATGCGGCGTGTAGATATCTGTTTGTGTGTGTCAGCTTCCGGTACACCGAGTGTCCAAGGTTCCCGTCGTCACGTTTGGTTACTAGCACATCTAGGAACGGCAGCTGTCCTCGTTCCTCCGTTTCCATGGTTAATTTAATTTTAGGATGTGCTTTATTTATAAAATCCAGGAATCTGTCAAGCGCACTTCGTCCATGGGGCCACACAACAAATGTATCGTCAACAAAGCGTAACCACAGACGCGGTTTGAGGGGCGCGTTTTCCAAAATTTCCGGAAATTGGGAATGGGAACCTTGGACACTCATATTTACTTGCCGCGCCGTACCTCCATCCTGCGACGAAAAGAGGCGTCCTCAGGACCTTGTTTACCAGAGCGACGAAATTGTGTGACGCAAATAGTTTGACGACGGAGTTGGAAGCGCTGCAACACACATTCAAGTCCAACGGCTACCACAATCGTTGTATTAGACAGGCATTGCATGCAGCTACAACAGACAAAGACGCCAATTCAACGTCTAATCAAGCCACTTCTCAGAAACGCCAAGTAGTTGTCTTACCCTACATAAGAGGAGTTACTGACAGAATCGGGAAGCTGTTTAAAAAAGTTGATATAAAACCAGTCTACAAAGCGCACAGCAAGGTCAGTAACCAGCTCGTCAAGGTTAAGGACAGGCTGCCTCCACTACAGGTGGCCGGTGTCTATGAGATTCCGTGCACCTGTGGTCGGATGTACATAGGAGAGACGGGGCGCACTATAAGGGAGAGGCTGCGCGAACACATCCGCGATTATAAATCTAACAACTTTGACAAATCCGCCATTGCACGGCATGCAGCCGAAACAAATCACGCCATAGACTTCGAAAATACCACCCTGATAGTGCGCGAGGATAAATGGTGGCCAAGGAGGGTAAAGGAGGCGTTAGAAATTGCTAAACGCCCAAACAATATTAACGAGGACAACGGGCTGAAATTACACGCCGCCTGGCGCTCGCTGGTGCGAACAGGACATGTCACGTGTCACCTCCCGCCATCCCGCCAGACCGCGCAAGCCCCCCTCCAGGCCGACTAAACACGTGACGGCTCGGACCTTCTGATTGGCAGGGCACATCGAAACATCCAGACGGGCGCTGGCCTCGCCTATAAAACAAGACCACTCACTGATCGAAGACGCAGTTCTGCCCTGGAAGAAGACCCCAGAATGAGGGTCGAAACGTCGGCTACGATGAACATGACGCGGCGCCACCCGGACAGTCAAGAATCAACATCACTTTTTCTTGTTTACATGGGTATCAGCAGCACATGAAAAACATTTACATGTCTCCCAAATTGTTAATGACATCTTGCTCTGTAGTCTTCTAAGCTTCTTTCCACTGCTTTTTGAAAATTTTCACTGTCTAGATCGCATAATCTTCAGCATGTAGGTCCAGCTATTAAATATCCTAGAAAATTTTGAAATGTTAATGGCACTGCATCTTGTATCAGCTTTGGATAACTCCTTACAAATGTCTTTATTTCTCCATCTACTACAAACTTTTCTGTCTTGATTATTCAGTCTTCAATAAAATGTTTTATGCATATTACAGGCTTCTTTAACTTTGAGAAATCTATGGGAATTTTTCTAAGCCACTTTTTCTTTAGTTCTTCATAGCTGGGTAAAGAAAATGTGCTGAGAGTTCTGTTTTGAGACTTATAATTAGTTTTACAGCCAGCCACACTACAGCACCTTGGCATTTTTAGTACCTGAAAAAAAAAAGACATTCAATGTAGCAATTACAATGTAAATATACACAAAAGTATTTGTACATATTTACTTACTATATCTAATAACTTTCAACATAACTTCGCAAAAAAAAAAAAAAAACATGAGAGGTCAATGCAAATTCGTTAAGAAATCGAAATAGCTTCTTATATTTAAGAAATACTTACTGTAAATAGTACTGCAACTTTATGAACTTCACTATAGTAGCTGAAGATAAAAATAACGGTAAACGACTAGTCAATGCGAAGTTTAATACTCTCAGAAATATCAGAAACACGTTTGCAAATGAACTCTTCGGTTCATAGCTCTTTTGTGTGTGTGTGTGTGTTGGTGTGTTGGCAGCTCTACCACTATGTGTTGGGTTTTCTTATTCATTCTTTATTGCACTTTAGGGCTGTGGACGTCTATGGCGTCCTTATGATTGATTGGGTATAGCTACTCAAGGCCGACTAACATAGATCGACTTTGCTTACGTCACAAACAAGATGGCTTCCAGTACCCAGGCCAGTAACTTTAGTTGACCGTTTTCAGAGGTATGCTACTAGTCACAGATGTCTTGTTTGACTGGAATCGTTTTATTTGAGCAAACTGTTCCACATTGAATGAAGATATGGAATTACTGTAGTGGTATTAGAATTCGATGATGTAGCGTAAAGTGTGCTGTAAGTTGCCGTACTGCTATATTTAAATGTTTTATGTTGTCAGAATAAGAATTTAGAAATCCTAGACTCAAGAATGTAGCTTTACAGCTCCATACAAATACGTGATCACAGTTTGTGTGGATTACGATACACGCTGTAGACGTCGTTGTTATGTTATAAAATGATATCGGACACTGATATTCCTCACACAGATTCTAAATTTCTAGAATAAAGTCAGTGGCGTAGCTAGGCCAACAAGGGCCCCGGTGCAAAAAATTTATTTTGGGCCCTTAGGCCAGATGGGTGACCTTTTTTTTTTTTTTGCTTCGTGTGCCGGTAGGGGCCCCCTGAGCTAAGGATAGGGGCCCTTGCGTTGTCCTTAATGGCCCCCTGAGCAGCGAGGGTCCTTAGTGGAGGGTCTTCCTGTGTCTCAGGGGCCCCCTTACACGACGGTAGAGCTAAAAAAAAAAGGTCGCCAGTTTGCCGTGAAGGCTCGTGGGCCCTCTAAACTGCACTTGGGGGCCTCCAGAGATGCACTTTGGGGCCCCTTGAGGTATGCTTGGGGGCCCCCTGAGCGTAGGGGCCCTGGTGCACTGCGCCGCCTAGCCCCATAGTAGCTACGCCCCTGAATAAAGTCGTAATACTGACAATGTGATCCGAGTGGAAGAATTATGGCTTTGCGTACTATGAATACAATTACGGGATTCTTATAGTGAACAGTGTTCATTTGTGGAAAATGCTAATTAATGGAATTTTTTTAAAAAGTGCATTTTGATAAATAAAAATAACAGTGCAATAACTCAGCTGTAGTTTGGTGCTTGAGGTGAAATGACACTACTCAAAACTCTTCGTCGATATGTTGGTCAGTGACGATAAATGTAAAACTACAGCTTCATAACAGCGACGATAAGGGGCGATGAAAGTGCTCGTTGCAAGCTACGGTTCGCGACTCTGGCACCAGATGTCTTCCAAGTCTGAGGAAACTTCGAGACAGCGCATACGAAAGGACGCTACTAATATTTTAATTATGTAGCCTGAACACAAGTGTGGTAACACTCTGGCCTCGCATTCGGGAGGTCGCGGTTTCGAATACCCGTGCGGCCTTCCAGATTTCGGTTTTCCATGGTTTCCACAAAAAACTCAAGGGGAATGCAGGGCCAGAATTATCTCCCGTTCTTTGTCCCCATTCCTGCCCCTCCTCTAACGAACTTGCCGAGGCGTAAGGCTATATCCAGAAACAGTGGCCATAGTGGCAGTTAGGCTGGCATATAGTGTAGCAGCAAGCAATAAGAGCAGAATGGACGGCATAATTATTTAGGGTGCAATATTATGGCCTGAACAAAATAAGTAATATTCATTAGTAACCATCATTATTAAGCTGTAACAATATACGATTTAGATGTGTTTTTCAATCGCCGTACTATCATATTAAAAGAAGGAATTTAAATAAATTTGTCCATGACGAATGGCACACCTCTGTCAACGACACGCTGAATGTGCATGTGGGGAGTTGATCACTTAAGCCAACTTATTTTTTAAATAATTACTCTGAATAATTAGCAGAGATGGTATATCGCATTCCTTGATAAAGATGCAAATTTATTGGAATGAGAGTCGTATAAAGCAATGAAATGTTTTATTTATTGACCTGATTAAAAATGGAAAACAGTATACAAAATGAGATTAGTAATAAAGATGTAACTAAAGCAACAGTAAAATGCGGCTGTAAGAAAAAATATATATATATATAATTTGACATAACAAAGATCCATTTATTATAAATATGAGTATCAGAGCTTTTTCTCAATTTGACAGAAGAATAGTTAGATTCCTGTATCGTCTTTCTCGCAGTATCAATCCTATAGGCAACGCTACACTTTGATACAGAAAAAGAAATAGGGTGCAGGATGAAATTGAGACAGATTGGCATGTAATGAAACATCAAGAGCCGATCTGTTTCTGATTACGTTTTGATTAGTGGTTCAGTTAGAAAAAAATATATTTTCCACCATGATTTCTGTAAAGTTATACCACAGATAATATTGAATATTGAGACACCGAGTGTGATCTGTGGCAATAAAACCACGTGACTGGTGACGAGGGAAGGTATGATTGCGCAGAGCATTAATTATTGAATAAAAGGAGAATTGTAAAGCAATTAGAGCTCCTGAAGTGGGGGAAAGCACCGGGCCCAGATGGAATTCCAATAAGAATATTTTCAGAATATGCGGCGGAAATCGGCCCATTTCTGTCTGATATATTCAGAAAATCATTAGAAGAGCGAAAAGTACCTTCAGACTGGAAAATCGCGCAAGTAACTCTGATTTTCAAGAAAGGTGATCGAAGTGATCCTGGAAACTATCGTCCAATAACTATAACATCTGTTTGTAGTAGAGTTATGGAGCATATTATATGCTCGAACATTATGAAATTCTAGACGATAATAATTTGCTTACAACAAATCAACATGGATTTCGGAAGAAAGATCATGTGAAACACAGCTGGCCCTATTTACACACGACGTAATGAAAGTTATTGATGCAGGTTCACAAGTAGATGCCATTTTTTTAGATTTTCAGAAAGCCTTTGATTCTGTGCCACACAACCGCCATTTAGCGAAGCTACGAGCGTACCGTATATCGGATCAGCTTTGTGAATGGATAATGGATTTTCTAACTGGTCGGTCGCAGTATGTCGTCGTTGAAGGAGAAAGTTCTTCTAGTCTAGATGTTACATCGGGGGTACCTCAAGGAAGTGTAATAGGACCACTTCTTTCTTTAATTTTTATAAACCATCTCGGAGACAAAGTGAAAGCCTTTTTAGATTGTTTGCTGATGATGCGGTTATTTATAGGGAAGTAAGGAATTTGGCCGATTGCTTAGAAACTCAGCGTGATCTGGATATTATTTTGGCATGGTGCGCTGAGTGCAACTTACGCTAAATTGTAAAAGTGCAAGACAATGAGCATAACTAACAAAAAGAATCCAATTGTTCAGAAATACGAGTTAAACAATTCAGTTATTGATATGGTCGATTCTATGAAATATTTGGGAGTAACAGTACAAAGGAACATGAAATGGGACTTACACATTAATTCGTTGGTAGGTAGAGCTAATTCTAGGCTGCGATTCATAGGTCGAATATTGAAAAATTGTAATGAACAAACAAAGGAGATAGCGTACAAATCTCTTGTGCGTCCACATTTGGACTATTGTTCTGCCATTTGGGATCCGTTTCGTGAGGGGTTGAAAGTACAGAGAAGAGCCGCTCGATTCGTGACCGCTTGCTACAGTCCTTAATGAAAGCGTCACAGAACTGATTAGTAGACTAGGCTGGGAGTCTCTGGTAGATAGACGACGCACGTTTTGTATAAAGTTATTGGTAAACATGCGTACTCTCACTTTCACTCACGAGTGTAGTGAAATACTTCGTCCACCAACCTATTTGAGCCGGAATGACAGGATAGATATGATTAGAGAAATAAGGTGCCACAATGATTCTTATATGAATTCTTTTTTCCCTCGTACCATTTGGGATTGGAATGCACAACAAAGAGATTAGCTTTGGTGCTGAGCACCCTCTGCCACCCACAATTTTGTGAATTGCAAAGTATATATGCAGATGTAGATGTAGAGATGTAGATTTTTATTTCGGTAAATCTATACTATGTGATATTTATATACAATAGTAGTCACACAATGGCACATATAAGTCTTCTGCATATGATAGACTGTTTGAGATCAGTTGAGAATTATTACAATATACTAGATGGGTGAAGAGAATTGTAGGCACAAACAAGGCTTAAGATGGCGATGAGGCTTAGATAAATATTGGTGGAAGATTTAGAAGTAGGATGTGTTCGGTTAGAGAGGACCATGATAGTAAATTGTTAATAGATTTCAGACATAAGTGAGTGGAAAAGGTTTCTTTGTGTGTAGGATAGTGAGCAGCTGGATCAAATTAAACAAGGAGTTAAAATATTAATTTTAACTGACTAGTTTCAATACCTAAACAGTGACTTCGTATTTTCTTTATTTCATCTAGTTTCTATGTTAATTCACGACTATATATTTCTTAACTTAGTTTATATTGATGATAAATTAATCTTATTAACCTCATTCAGTTCAAATCACTTTCAGTGAGATTTACAAATAAGCAACGACTGAAACCACAATGCATAGCAAAGTTTCCGTGAAAGTTGGCAAATACTTTGTAGTGAGAGTAGTGATAAAATAATCTGAAGAAACTTTCCATCATTACTTAAACAAAGATTCGTCCAGGAGTCAGTGACACATTATAAGAACCAACTTGAGGTAAGGGGAGGGAGGTACCATTTTCATAGTCATTGTGTGTACTTAGTTGCTCGGAGTTTCTGCTGTCGATGGTGAGTAAAACTGTTATATTTTAATTTTGAGTGACAAAAACGAACAATCATTATGCCATTCCAAATGTGTGCATTAGACTGATCACCATTTGTGTAATTACGGTGTTGTTTATAACATTTTGTACAGCATTTACAATTTCAGAATTTTAATTTTGTTATATTAATTTGAAAAATTATCAAAACATCTTGTAAATTCATGAAAAAGAATGGCGGGTAAGTAACAGTCTCTAGGGATGTTAGCAAATGTTAGAGACAGAAAATAAACTTTTGTCTTCATGGTAATACGTGAGTAGCAACTACTGTTGTGGACAGGAGGAAGCCTGCCCGTAGTTCCTGGTGGATGTGGGCACTCTGTGGATTCTGTTAAGGTGCAGCCGTTCATGGGATGGTTGCATTTTAAGAACTTACATCTACTTTTTACTTCTTATTTCTTAACATTTACTTCTCACTTCTTACTTCTTACATCTTACTTCTTACTTATTATTTCTTACTGCTTATTTCTTACATCATTCTTCTTACTTGTTACTTCATACTTATCACTTCTTCCATCTTACTTCTCACTTCTTATCTCTTACTTCTTACATCTTACATCTTACTTGTTACTTCTTCCTTCTTACACCTTTCTTCTTATTTCTTACTTGTTACTTCTTACTTCCTACATTTTATATCTTACATCTTACTTCCTACATCTAACTACATACTTTTTATTTCTTACTTCTTACTTCTTACTACCTACTTCTTACTTCTTACATCTCACTCATTACTTCTTACTTCTTACATCTTATTACTTACTTCTTCCTTTTTATATTTTACTTATTACTTCTTACTTCTTACTTTTTACTTCTTACTTATTACTTCTTACGTCTTACTTCATAAATCCTTACTTCCTACTTCTTACTACTTACTTCTTTCTTCTTAATTCTTACATCTTATGTCTTACACTTTACATCTTACTTCTATCATCTTACTTCTTATATCTTAGATCTTACCACTTTATTCCGACTTCTTACTTCATACTTCTTATATCTTACAGCTTACTTCTTTATTCTTACTCCTTACTTCTTACATCTTACTTCTTACTTCTTACATCTTATTTCTTACTTCTTACTGCTTACTTCTTACTACATACTTCTTACTTCGTTCATATTACTTCTAATTTCTTAGTACTTACTTCTTACTTCCTATCTCTTACTTCTTAGTTCTTATATCTTACTTCTACCTTCTTACTTCCTACTACTTACTTCTTACTTATTACTTCTTACTTCTTACTACTTCCTTCTTAAATCATTCTTCTTACTTGTTTCTTCTTACTTCTCACTTCGTCCATCATACTTCGCCCTTCTTACATCTTACTTTTTACTTCTTACTACTTACTTTTTACTTATTACTTCTTACTTCATACTTCTTACATCTTTCATCTTACTTGTTACTTCTTACATCTCACTTCTTCCATCTTACTTCTTACTACTTACTTCTTACTTCTTACTTCTTACTTTTTCCTTCTTACTTCATACTTCTTACTTCTTACTTCTTTCTTCTTACATCTTACATCTTACATCTAACTTCTTACATATTACAACTTTCTTCTTATATCTTAGATCCTACTTTTTCCCTCCCGCTTCTTACTTCTTACTTCATACTTATTATATCTTACATATTTATTATTACTCCTTACTTCTTACATCATACTTCTTACTTCATACATCTTATTTCCCTCTTCATAATTCTTACTTCTTACTTCTTATATCTTACTTCTTACTTCTAACTTCTTACTTCTTTCCTCTTACTTCTTACTCCTTACTTCTTACATCTTACTTATCACTTCTCACTTCTTACATCTTACTACCTACTTCTTACTTCTTCCATTTTACTTCTATTTCATACTTATTACTTCTTACATCTTTCTTCTTATATCTTACTTCTTACATCTTATCTTAATTCTTACTTCTTACTTCTTCCTTCCTACTTTTTACATATTACTTCTTTCTTATTACTTCATACATCTACTTTTTACTTCTTAGTTCTTACTTCTTACTTTCCTACTTCTTACTACTGACTTCTAACATCTTACATCTTAGTTCTTATGTTTTACATCTTACTTTTTATATCATAGATCCTACTTCTTTCTTCCAACTTCTTACTTCTTACTTTATACTTTTTACTATTTTTATCTTACTTCTTATATCTTACTTCTTACTTCTTACCTCTTAATTATTACTTCTTACATTGTACTACTTACTTCTTATATCTTACCTCTTACATCTTACTTCTTACATCTTACTTCTTATATTTTACATCTTACTTCTCACATCTTAGATCCTACTTCTTTCTTCCTACTTCTTTCTTCTTACATCATACGTCTTATTTCATATAGCTTACTCTTTATTCTTACTTACATCATACTTCTTACTTCTTAATACTTATATATTACTTCTTACAACTTAGTTCTTACTTCTTACTTCTAACTTCATACTTCTTAATTCTTACGTCTTACTTATAACTTTTTACTTCTTAGATCTTACTGCTTACTACTTACTTCTTACTTTTTAATTCTTTCTTCTTACCACTTACATCTTACTTCTTACAATTTACATTTTTCTTCTGAAGTCTTAGATTTTACTTCCTTCTTACTTCTTACTTCATACTTCTTACTTCTTACATATTACTTCTTACATCTTACTTCTTACTCCTTACTTCATACTTCTTACTTCTTGCTTCTTACCTCTTAATTCTTAGTTCCTAATTCTTATTTCTTATTTCTTACTACTTACTCCTAACTTTTTACTTTTTACTTCTTACATCTTACTTATTACTTCTTACATCTTTCTTACATCTTAGTTCTCACTTCTTACATGTTTCTTACATCTTAGTTCTTACTTCATATTTCTTACTAGTTACTTTTTTCTTCTTTCATCTTCCTTCCTACTTGTTACATCATACATCTTACATCTTTTTCCTTACTTCTTACTTCTAACTACTTACTTCTTACTTTTTACTATTTACTTCCTACTTCTTACTTATTACTTCTTACTTCATACTTCTTACTACTTACTTCTTACTTCTTATATATTACATCTTACTTCTTTTATTTTACATATTAGTTCTTACATCTTACAACATAGATCTTACATCTTTCTTCTTACTTCTTACCTCCTACTTCATACTTCTTTTTCTTACAACTTACATCTTTATTCTTACTCCTTACTTCTTACATCTTACTTCTCAATTCTTACTTTTTCATTCTTATTTCTTACTTCTTACTACTTACATCATACTGTCCTACAAATTACAAATTACTTCTTACTTCCTAGTTCTTACCTCTTACCTCTAACTTCTTATTTCATTCTTCTTACTTCTCACTTGTTACTTCTTACTACTTACTTCTAACTTATTACTTACTTCTGACTTCTTACTTCTGTATTTTTATTCTTACTCCTTACTTCTTCCTTCTCAGTTTTTCCATCATACTTCTTACTTCTTACATCTTACTTCTTTCTTCATACCTCTTACTTCTTAAAACTTACATCTTACTTCTTACTTTTACTTCTTACTTCTTTCTATTTACAACTTACTTCTTACTTTTTAAATCTTACCTCTTGCTTCTTTCTTCTTACTTCTTACTTTTGACTTTTGACTTGTTACATCTTAATTCTCACTTCTTCCATCATACTTCTTACTTCTTACATCTTACTTCTTACATCTTATTTCTTACATCTAACTTCTTACATCATACTTCTTACTTCTTACTTCGTAGTTCTTACATTTTACTTTTTACATCTTAGATCTTTCCTCTTTCTCGTACTACTTATTTCTTAATTCATAATTCTTATGTCTTATAGCTTACATTTTCATTCTTACTCCTTACTTCTTATACCTTACTTCTTTTTTCTTACTTCTTACTTCTAAATTCTTACATCTCACTTCTCACTTCTTACATCTTACTTATTATTTCTTACTTCGTTCTTCTTACTTATTATTTCTTCCATCTTTCTTCTTTTTTCTTATTTCTAACTTCATACTTCTTACTTCTTATATCTTACTTCTTACATCTAACTTTTTACTTCTGTATTTTTACTTCTTACTTCTATATCCTTCTTCTTACTTGTTATTTCTTAATTGTCACCTCTTCCATCATACTTTTTACTTCTTATATCTTATTTCTTACTTTTTACCTCTTACTTCGTACATCTTACATCTTACTTCATACTTCTTACTTCTTACATCTTACATCTTACTCCTTACTTCTTACTTCTTACCTCTTACTTCTTCCTACTTACTTCTTACTTCTTACTGCTTAATTCCTACTTCTTACTACTTACTTCTTACTTCTTACTTCTTACTTCTTACAACTTACATCTTACTTCTTACAATTTACATTTTACTTATTATGTCTTAGATCATTCTTCCTACCTCTTACTTCATACCACTTATATCTTATAGCTTATATCTTTATCTTACTCCTTACTTCTTACATCTTACATCTTACTTCTTAATTCTTATTTCTTACTTCTTACTTCATACAACTTACTTAATACCTCTTAGTTCTAACAAAGTTCTTCTCAGTTCTTACTTCTTACCTCTTACTTCTTTTTTCATACTTATTACTTCTCACTTCTTATTTCTTCATTCTTACTACTTACTTCTGACTTATTACTTCTTGCTTCTAACTTCTTACTTCTATATCTTTCTTCTAACATTTTACTTCTTACTTCTCACTACTTCTATCATACTTCCTACTTCTTATATCTTACTTCTTAAAACTTACATCTTACTTCTTACTTTTTACTTCTTACTTCTTACTTTTTACTACTTACTTCTTACTTCTTACTTATAACTTGTTACATCTTACTTCTCACTTCTTCAATCATACTTCTTACTTCTTACATCTTACTTCTTACATCTTACTTCTTACATCTTATATCTTACTTCTTACTTTTTACTTCTTATCTCTTAACTCTTATTTCTTACTTCTTACTACTAACTTCCTACTACTAACTTCTTACATCTAACTTCTGACTACATACTTTTAATTACTATTACTTACTGCTGACTTTTTATTCTTACTTCTTTTTCTATCTTCTTACTTGTTACTTCTTTCTTCTCACCTCTTCCATCATACTTCATACTTCTTACATCTTATATCTTCCTTCTTATTCCTTACCTCTTCCTTCTTACTTCTTACTTCCTACTTCTTACAACTTACTTCTTCCTTCTTATTCCTTACTTCTTATTTCTTACATCTCGCATCTTACATCTTAATTTTTACTTCTTACATCTTTCATCTAATCACTTATATTCTTCCTAATTCTTACTTCATACTTCTTATATCTTATGGCTTACATCTTTATTCCGAAACCTTAATTCTTACATTTTACTTTTTATTTCTTAATTCTTACTTCTTGTTTCTTACTTCT
Source organism: Vandiemenella viatica (assembly GCA_031002005.1). NCBI lineage: Eukaryota > Metazoa > Arthropoda > Insecta > Orthoptera > Morabidae > Vandiemenella > Vandiemenella viatica. The sequence continues at coordinate 102,652 of JARYHS010008074.1, forward strand.
TACTTCATACTTCCTAATTCCTTCCTACTTTGTACTACATACTTCTTACTTCTTACATCTTACATCTTACTTCTTACATTTTACATCTTAGTTGATACATCTTACATCTTATATCTTACCTCTTTTTTCTAACATCTTACCTCTTAATTCATACTTCTCATATCTTATACCATACATCTTTATTCTAATTCCTTATTCCTTACTTCTTACATCTTACTTCTTACTTCTTACATCTTACTTCATACTTCTTATATTGTATGGCTTACATTTTTATTCTTAAACCTTAATACTTACAGCTTACTTCTTAATTCTTACTTCTTACTTCTTATTTCTTATTTCTTACTTCTTACTTCATACTTCCTACTTCCTACTTCTTACTTAATACTTCTTACTTCGTACATATTACATCAGAGATGTGACTTATCTAGATAAAAGTATCTGAAATACAGATACAAGATACAAAATACGTATTTTTATCTTGTATCTAAGATACTTTTCTTAATCTTTATCTTGTATCTTGTATTTAGATACTTTTTCTTTGTATCTTTGTATCTTGAAAATACTAAATACTATTTCCGCATTTTTACGTTACGGCATCATAAAAACAACGGAATACATTCGTAAAATTCATTAACGTACATCAAAAGACAAGGTTATAGGGTCTAGTTATCTTTGCCTTCCTTCATACCTGTGAACTGTGAAAACCATAAACGAACACCTGCCTGTCTATTGTATGTTGTCTTTGGTCCGCGCCATATTTTACCGTGCCAAATCGTGTGTGGTATGTCGAAATCGAATTTTTAGTGAATCATAATCGAGGACAACGGCATCGAAATGTAAGTAAATAAATAAACGAATCATTTTAATTTTATTTAAGTAGGTATATACCGAATTAGATTTCACTTGTTAAAACGGTAACAGATAATGGATCAAATATGGTAAAGGCCTTCGAAGTATTTGCAAAATCAGATTCAGATCCTGAAAACATTTCGCATAAAGAATATCTTGAAACAAAACCACAAGATGAAGATAATGAAGATGATGATCTGCTAACACAACCATTTCCAAATTCTTCTTCAGAACCGGAAAGTGATAACTGTCTGCTACCAGGACATGAAAGATGCGCTACGCACACTTTGCATTTGGTCGCCAGTACAGATTTTGAACAAGCAAGACTGAAAAACAATTTTTATAAAAAAAGTGCATGATGCAGCTTTAGCGAAGTGTCAGGCACTCTGGAATTTATGTTCTAGATCACCAAAGGCATGTGAAACATATTTGGAATTGACGGGGAAATCACCAACTTCTCCATGCGCAACCCGATGGAACTCTTATTATAATTCCATAAAAGACCTTTTATCAGTGCAGGAGCGTCTCAATGAAACCATGAAAAGCTTTTAAGGACTATGAACTTCAATTTTTATGGGAATATGTAAATTGTTCAAAACCTATAGCAGAAGCTATTCGAAGTCTGCAAGGTGATAAAGATACCTACTATGGTTGTCTACTACCCGAACTAATGAGAATCCGGCATATGGTTAAATGCCTTAAAATGGAAAATCTAAGATATTGTGGCAATTTGTTAGATGTTATTGAAGAAAATTTAAATAAACGTTTCAAAAAGTTTTTGCAATTTGAGCCTGCAGCAAATGATGCAATATTAGCTTCAGTGTCCCATCCGTTTTTTAAAATGAAGTGGGTGCCAAAAATGTTTAAAGAGCATGTAAAAGAGCTTATCCTGATTGAAACACGGAAAATTAATCGATCTGAAAATCAAAAATCAGAGGCTTCAAAGAGTAGTGGAGAGGATATAAGAAAGAAGACAAAAGACGAATCTTATTACATGTTTTTTGATGACTCTGATTCCTCTGTTGGTAGTGCCACTAGTGGAGACAGTACAGAATCTACTGGCAGCACCGCTGACTTAGAAACACTTCAATACCTTAATAATAAGGACATCTGCCTAAAAAGTTTAAATACTTATCCAACAATCAAGAAAATATTTTTAAAATATAACACTTGTTTGCCAAGTTCCGCCCCTGTGGAACGACTCTTCTCTTTCGGGGGGATTATTATGAGACCCACCGAAGAAAAATGAGTGATGAGATGTTTGAAAAACTTATTATACTTAAGTCTCATTTAAAACCTTAAGCATTGTAGTAAAATATGTTTCTAAATAAAAATAATACATTTTGTAAAAAAAAGTATTTTATCTTAAAAAAGTATCTAGAAAATATGTATTTTGTATCTTGTATTTCAAATACCTTTTCCAAAAGTATCTTGTATCTGATATCTAAGATACATTATTTAAATGTATCTTGTATTCAAATACTTTTTTCGAGGTATCTTGCACATCTCTGATTATTATACATGTTCTTTAAATAATATGGATTGTAACATGTTTCTGTACAATCAAGTACATATTGACTAATGACTTTGTTTAAACAGTGCAGCTACTTTTTAAAATACTAGAGAGTTTGAAATGTGAGTGTTAGGAATTAAAGTACTTTAACTAGCTGCAAAAGAATAACAAATCATTTCGACGTTTTTGTGTGCCAATAATCTCTTTCTTCATTAGATATCATATCATAAAAACCATTAACTAAGTTTTACATTGTCAGTATAAAGTAAAAAATGGAAAACATTTCAAGTGTATTTTAGAAGTACGTACGCGTAAAAACTGTTCTGGCTGGATATTTTGCACGAAAATTATAGTTAAAATCAAAATTCGATTATTACTAAGTAGCATTTCAGTTTTTAGAACGTGTCTTGTTATTTCCGATTTTATTTTGTCACGTGTATCTACTGTAATAACTTCAAACCACTTGAAATATTTCTATTAGAAGTGTCTCCAGAACTGAAAAACATTAAAAAATTGTAAATATAGGATGATGACGAATATTGCTTCAATATTATCGAGTATTTTGTGACCAAAAATATAAGTCCTTGGTTAAAAGCTTTTGATTTCTGGTTTGTGACGCCATATTGAAATGAAGTTAAATGGTATGTTGTAGATATAAATCAGATAAACTATTTTCTAGAGTTATGTTTCACCTTGTACAAATATTATAAGTATGAAGTATATTTAATACTTTCAGAATGTTTACTACACTGTATCTTACACAAATGATAAATGGTAAGAATTTGTAACACACTGCAAGTAATTATCAACTATTAGCTTCATCATCAGCGCGAAAGGAATTGAAGAGAACTGTGACTTTAGGTATCAATTTTTTTCCTACTCTGTCATGATTTATATGAACGTTACGCGATTCCAGAACATATTTAGATTAAGAAAAATTCTTCCAAGCTTTCGGTTAGATCTACACGTCCCTTAAACTGCCTTAAATTGTGTCCAAATGGAGATACAATCATCTTCTTCGAATGTATTAAGTAATCACATATTTCCTTGGATGGATAGGGTTTATATTACAGCTGCTTTAACAATTTTCCGCTGATAAATTTTGAATAACTTGCTCTTTGGTCTTAGTTAAAAGTATTACTTCAAGAAACAACATTTTTAAAAAAAATGCTTTTCATTTCTTGTAATTTCTGTATACACTACTCATACCTGCCCAGAATTTTGGAGTTTTTTTTATACCTTTCTAATTACGTGTACAGGATGTTTTTGCGTGAAGTCTCCTTCCATGCTTGAGGAAAGAAGTGAATTATTAAGAGTTTACCTAATCATCAATGGTTCAGTCGTCAAAATAGACATATTTCAACCCATTTCGCGATTCCTTCTGTACTTACTGACCGAATACAGCTACAGTTCTTCATGCATTCGGTTCTAACATTTACTTCCACAAAAATGTAGTTTTGGGAACGGTGTGCCACAGGCGCAGTCACTTATCAATTCCTGACAACTATTAACTTGTCAGTAGACATCAAAATTGTCTCCTATAGTATTATCAGAATTTAAAACATATGGGACGCTTAATTACTCAAATTAGTACAGGGAATCGGCGCGTGTTACAGAGGTCCCTGGTCTGTAGAAACCATCTGAGCTTTGTTGAAAAGAATGGTCTGACTGCCGGAATCTGTCGCTTAAAGAGTTAACGCAGTCCTAAAAAAAAAAGGCTAGCAGAAAGCGGCGCTTCTGCAGCTGAATATTGCAGCTGACACAGACGCTGCAAGTACGCAGTATCGACGCTAATTCCGCATTCCTGCATCAAACAGAGGAACGCGCATAAGCCGCTCTCGTGCGCGCACGCAAATGGAACGGTTTCCAAATTAGAGTCATAAAACTCTGCGCCGCCAACCGAGCAGAAAGGGAATTTCAATGACGTGGCCGGCGGCGGGATGGCACAATCGAATACAAGAGCGGCGCACTCGAAAATAGACGTCATATAATGTTGCTGCCGCAGGAGCCGGCCGCGGCGGGAGGAGAGGTATTCTATCTGTGACTTCGCGCTGGCAGACTTCGGCCAAACAAGCTCTGTTCTTTAAGGCTCATATTTGTTACACAAAGTGAGAAAAACAAAAATAGAATCGGACAATTTTATTTTCTAGTTGAGCGATGTCGTTTGCTTATTTTCTGAATTATGTCTTGATATACAGGGTTATTATAAATAATTGAAGCGATTTCACAAATGTACTGCAGATCTATTATTTGCACATTGTTACAAAACTTTACAGTCGCATAGGAAAAACTCAAAAAGTTTGACACATTACAAGTGCTCTATATATTCCCATTACTGATTCTGCAGATATCATGTCGATGATTAAGTTCTTGCCACCCTCGGTGCAGCTTGTCCCAATCAATCTGTTCAAAATCGCTGTTGATGCCAGCGCGCAGTTCTGGTAGGTTTGTTGGTAGAGGAGGTTTAAACACTAAATCCTTTCACATAACCACACACAAAAATGCCGTGAGAATGTGGAGGCCATGATAGGAAGTTGCTGATCACTATCCCCACCACGACAGATCCATCGGTTTCTCAATCTCCTGTCTAAGAATTCACGAATGTCGGTGATTGAATGTGGCATGAGGCACCACCATCCTTTCGACAGATGAACTCCACACTGTTGGTCTGCAGCTGTGGCATGAGCTAATCATCCAGCATGTCCAGATACACGTGTCCTGTAACAGTCTTTCCGCAGAAGAAAAAAAAGGGAGCCGTAAACTTTAAACCGTGTGATTACACAGAACTTTTGGTGGTCCCAAATGTGCTGCACGATAGTGTGGGGATTCTCCATTTCCCAAATTCGCACACTGTGCCTGTTTACTGTACCATTCACAAAAATGTTGCTTCATCACTGAAACATAGTTTACTTCAAATTTATGCTTGTTATGACAGTACATGGATTGTCAAAAAATTAATGAACTGATTCCACAAAATGGTTTACTTGTATATATAGTTTTGTACGCTTAATATTCGCAAAATAACATCCTTGAACATAACTACACCAATGTCAACCGGCCTTCCGCGCGTCGTAGCTCACCAGGGAGTTTTGAACTGTGGACATCTTTCAGATCACTAATCACGGCAGCCTATATGTTCTTAACAGTCTCAGTATTATGTCATATTCAAGAAGAATTTTAGATGGTGTCAAGTCCAGACTTGAAAATGTGGGTACCTCTCACATAGTACAAAAGCTAATAAGATATAGATTTATGTTTTTCATTCTTTTTGCCACACCAATTTAGGAAACCATTCATACACAGAATTTCCTCATCCGAAATTTGTCATGGCGATAACTACGAGCAAATTTTGGGAGATGCTCTTCATCTCTCTAAAGGCTCTGATGGGACCATTTAGTTATGTTGAAATACCCAAAAAAATCATCACCATCGGAGACCCACTTCATGACGTTTCTACTCAGTCCAGGAAAAGCAGTCTCTTTACTTTTCGGTCGTACCTTATTTATCCATCTTTCGAATACAGTGGTTTAGTGGTACTTAAGCCATACTTATATTCCGATAATACTCTGGTTCTTTTGCTTTTATGGCTATATTCATATCACAATGTAAGTTCATACGATGGCACACGATACATAATAAAATAATACCTTGTTAGGTCAACTTTAACAGTCCAGCCGCATCGTCACAGGAGAACAGAAAATATCCCTCATCACTGCAGAAGATACTTTCGAGGAAAGAATCCTTTTTGTTATAATAAACTGTGGATCAATTTTTATATGAGGACTGTTAACTGGGTTCCGTTATTACTAATAACCATTTAATAGTCCTAGTACTAATGAGTCCCACAGCAATGTTAATAGGGAATGAGGTAGTAGATACAGCAGCTAATAGTCCAAGTGAAGCAGATCTAAATTATGAAATAAAGCACGGCTTGTTTCTTTACAAACTGAGTATGACACTCGGAAGCAAATAGAATCTGATATTTCAAGAGTCACATCAGACGAAAAGGAGTAATATGGCAGAGTAGCTATAAGTCTTCCTTCACGATCATGATAAAAATAGTTACAATTTGTCAAGAAACTTTAGCGATGCGATGAGTTGGTTGAAATTTAATCATGGCCGTCTCGGGAAATATCTACACAGAATAAATCTGGTGACTTCATCTCAACGATCGTCTATTTTTCGGGTGCCCCGGACTGCTGATGAATCTGTTTGCATGTGCTTCCACCCTACCAATCGAAACAGAAACGTTGTTTGGGACCTCGAAAATCAACATCTATGATTAGTTATACAAATATCTCTGTTAATGTCAAAATGCGAAATAACTGTGTATTACATCTGAGTGTGTGGTTTTGTTATCTGTGACAGGTTTTATTGATGTTAAGTAAAATTAGATTTGTGCTTGCTCAGACCTGGTGATTATTTTAAGCCCCTGTTTTAGAATCCTTATCTACACTGTCAAGAAATGTCTCTGACAAGGTAAACGAACTCCTATGCTTGCCAGTCAACTGACACCCGATGCCTGTTGTTGGCTCCAGCAGCAACAGGCGGTGTAGGCTGAAGGTCTGATACTCACTGTACGTCTTGAGCTGCCCCACAGCAGGTGTTGACTGAGGGTTCTGCTGCTGTGCAGCTGGCGGCGGTGGTTTCTGCTGCATTGGCGTCGGCACCGCCTTCAGCGTCGGTCTGGAAGGCGGCGCCATCAACCTTGGTCGCTTCGGGGGTGGAACCATCCGGGGAGGAAATGCCGCAGACGCATAGTAACTGTAACAGAGTAGGTGTGCTTGTGAGAGACGAGCTCTTACTGATTATTACAATGTCGCGCACCCAAATACAAACTACTTTGCATTCCGCCACTCCGTACTCCCCATGATATTCCAGTGAAAGGTAAAAAAGTTTAACCACGATCGTAAGGAATGAATCATGCTTTAATTGATGGACAAACAACGTAATCCAACCGCAGCAAAGATCAAAAGCAAATGCTGCTACTATCATTAATATATTAATTTATGGTGTTTTTGCGGTAACGCTCGGTGTTGCTATTCGGCAGAACGAGGATTCGAATCACAATCCGGCTATCCAGATTTAGCTTTTTCGTGGTTTCTAGAAATCCCACTTGTTTGGTTCCTCCGAAGGAGTGTGGTCG
>JARYHS010008074.1:111159-134129 GCA_031002005.1 Vandiemenella viatica
CCTACTTCCTACTTCTTGCTTCTTATATCTTACTTTTGCTTCTTACTTCTTACTTCTCGTTTCTTACTTTATACTTCTCACTTCTTACATTTTACTTCTTACTTCTTACTTCTTATGGCTTACTTCTTACTTCTTAGATCTTACTTCTTGCTACTTACTTCTGACTTATTACTCCTTAATTCTTAATTTTTATATCTTACTTCTTCCTTCTTACATTATACTTCATACATCTTACTTCTTGCTTCTTACTTCTTACTTCTTTTATCTGCATTCTTACTTGTTGATTCTTACTTCCTACTTATTATTTCTTGCTTGTTACATTTTACTTCTTTCTTCTTACTTCTTACTTCTCGCTTCTTACTTCATACTTTTTCTCACTTCTTACTTGTTACTTCTTACTTCTAACTCCTTACTTCTTACTTGTTTGTACTTACATCTTACTTCTTACTTCCTTATTCTTATGTCTTTCTTCTTACCTCTTACTTCTTACTTTTACTTGTTACTTCAGCCTTCTTACTTCTTGATCCTTACTTGTTACTTCTTGCTTCTTCCTTCTTACTTATTACTCATTAATTATGTATGTATGTATGTATGATTGTAACGGAATTTTACATCTCCATTTTGACCCATTTCCAGATGTCCGAGCTGGTTGTAATTTAGCACACATATTAAGAACCGGTGACCATACACGAATTTCATAGCTGTTTCTTACTGTTCTCATTACTTTGACAGTAACAAAAGAAAAATTGTTGAACGTCGTTAAATTTTTCAATTTAATTTTAACCCAATTCCAGACGTCCGAATTTTTTGAAATTTTGCTGATGTATTGATAACTGATTACAATAGAATAATTTCATAGGTATATCTTGATATTATCATTACTTTGATAGTAAAAACAGAAAAAATTTGCACACGTTTTAAGAACAGCAGTCTATTAGCAACGTCCTCCTATTCTCGTTACTTTGACCATCTCCAGTTTCCCGGGTGTGATTTACGAGCCTTGGTTGCTGACGACGATCGTCTTCCACTGTCTCCTATCCAGAAAGGTTTCTCTGCCTGCAGTCACTTAATGTGATGTTGAATAGTGAGTATTCGAAACATTACTTCGTACCATTATAGAGGGGTAGTCTTCCACATTTACCCTGCTACTGGACCTCTGGCTGAGCTGCCATTTAATTGTATTTAACTGGTGAAAGTAATAATTAAAAATGAAACTACAACACAAAGATAAAGAGAGATTGGCGAAGAAAAGCCAACAGTAGGAAACATACTTTTGAAACTATCTGAACTAAAAAGTTAAAAATAAAATTGTGGTTTTAAAAAACTAAAAACACGCTTTCGTAGTAATGTGAAGTAAAAGGTTAAAAATAATCTTTAAATTTAAGATTTTGTTTAATAGTGATGGGACGTCCCACAATACGAAATAAATTATTTTTTTTCGAATAAGCTTGAAGAATAAAGTCACTGATTACAAAATTAACTTGAATGTAAATAAAAATCGTGGGGTGCTCCCTACACAACTTTTGACAATGACTCTACCTTTACAAACAGTGAACGACAAAACATATAAGACAACTTATATAGCACACCATGCTTTTATTCATTAAAGTTAATTTTGTAATCAGAGATTTTATTCTTTAAGCTTATTCAAAAAAAAATTTTATCCTGTATTGTGGGACGTCCCATCACTGTTAAACAAAATCTTTATATTTAAAGATTATTTTTAACCTTTTAGTTCACATTACTACGAAAGCGTATTTCTAGTTTATTAAACTACAATTTTATTACGTCTTACTTCTTCCTTTTTACATCTTACTTCCTGTATCTTACTTCTTGCTTTGTACTTCTTACCTCTAACTTAATACTTCTTACGTCTTACTTCTTGCTCTTACTTCATACTTCTTACTTTTTAATTCTTACTTCTTATTTCTAACTTCTTAATTCCAACATCTTTCTTCTTGCTCTTTACATCTTACTTCTTGCCTCTTACTTTTTACCTCTTACTTCTTAGTTCTTAATTCTTGCTTCTTACTACTTACTTCTTACTAATTGCTTCTTAGCTCTTACTTCTTACTTCTTGCTTCCAACCTCAAGCTTCTTACTTCTTACTTCCTACTTCTTTCTTCTTACTTCTGACATCATATTTCTTACTGCTTGCTTTTTACTACTTTACATCTTAGTTCTTATTACTTACTTGTTACATGTTACTTCTTGCTTCTTTCTTTATTCTTTATACCACTTATTTCTTGCTTCTTACCTCTTACTTCTTACTTCTTACTTCTAACATCTTACTTCTTATTTCTTAGTTGTTACTTGTTACTTCTTCGTTCCTACTTCTTACCTCTTGCTTCTTACTTCTTACTTCTTTCTTCTTTCTTCTTACTCCTTTCTTCTTAGTTCTTACTGCTTATTTCTTACATCTTTCTTCTTACTTCTTGCTTCTTACGTCTTACTTCTTACTACATTCTTCTAACTTCTCACTTCTTTCTTCTTACATCTTACTTCTTTCTGGTTACTTCTTACATCTAACTTTTGTTTCTTACGTCCTATTTCTTGCTTCTTCCTTTTTGATTCTTACTTTTCTCTCCTTACTTCTTGTTTATTACTCCTTACATCTTGCTTGTTACTTCTTTCTTCTTACTTCTTGCTTCTTATCTCTTACATCCTGCATCTTACTACTTTCTTCTTGCTTCTAACTCCTTACTTCTTACTTCATTAATCTTACTTCTTCCTGCTTACATCTTACTTCATGGTTCTTGCTTCGTACTTCTTAATTATTTCTTCTTACTTCTTGCTTCTTAATTCTTTTTTCTTACTTCTACTTCTTACTTCTTCTGTCTTACTTCTAACTTCTTGCTTCGTCCTTTTTATTTCTTACTTCTTATTTCTTATTTCTTCTTCTTATTTCTTACTTCTTGCTTGTTACATCTTACGTCTTACTTCTTGCATCTTCCTTCTTAGTTCTTTCTTTTTACTTCTTACTCCTTTCTTCTTATTTCTTGCTTCTCAATTCTTGCTTCTTACTTCTTTCTACCCACTTCTTTCTTCCTACTTCTTACTTCTTACTTCTTACTTCTTGCTTCTTACTTCTTGCTTCTTCCTTCTTACCTCTTACTTCTTACTACTTGCTTCTTACTTCTTACTTGTTGATTCTAACTTCTTTCTTCTTACTTCTTGCTTCATTCATCTTACTTTTGTTCTTAGTTCGTATTTCTTCCTTCATGCTTCTTACTTCTTTCTTCATAGTTCCTATTTCTTACTTCTTACTTATATCTTCATACTTCTTACTCCTTTATTCTTACTTCTTACTTCTTACCCCAACTTCATACTTCTTGCAACTTACTTCTTGCTACTTCCTTCTTAATTCTTACTTCTTACTTCTTATTTCATGGTTCTTTCTTCTTATTTTTCTTCCTACTTCTTACTTCTTGCTTCTACACTTCTTACTTCTTACTTCTTAATTCTTACTTCTTTCTTCTTACTTCTTACATCTTACTTTACTTCTTTCTGCTTGCTTCTTACTTCTTAATTCTTTCATCTTACTTCTTGCTGCTTACTTCTACTAATTGCTTTTTCCTCCGTTCTTCTTACTTCTTGCTTCTTCCATCTTCCTTCTTTCTTCTTTATTCTTGCTTTTTACTTATTATTTCTTACTTCTTACTTCTTCCATCTATATTCTTGATTCTTCCTTCTTACTTATTACTACTTAGATCTTCCTTCTTGCTACTTACTACTTTATTCTTACTTCTTAGTTCTTACATGTTACTTCTTACTTCTTTATTCCTACTTTTTAATTCTTACATCTTACCACTTATTTCTTACTACTTACTTCTTGCCTCCTACTTCTTACTTCTTGCTTCTTACTTCTTACTTCTTACTTTTTATTTCTTACTTCTTATTTCCTGCTTCTAATTTCTTAATTCCAACATCTCACTTCCTGCATCTTACATTTTACTTATTGCTGTTTACTTCTTACATCTTGTTTCTTTCTTCATACTTCTTTCTTCTTACTTCATACTTCTTACTTTTTGCTTCATAATTCTTACTTCTTACATCTTACTTCGTGCTTCATACTTCTTGTCTCTTACTTCTTATTTCTTGCTTCTTCCTTCTTACTTCTAAGTTCTTACTTTTTACTTCTTGCTTTTTAATTCTTGCTTCTCAATTCTAGATTCTTACATCTTTCTTAACACTTACTACTTCTGTCTTCTTACTTCATACTACTTGCTTCTTACATCTTACTTTTTATTTCCCACATCTTTCTTACTATTTCTTATATTTTACTTCTTGAATTAACTTTTTACGTCTGATTCTTGCTTTTTACTTCTTACTTCATACTTCTTACATCTTACTTCTTGCTTCTTACATTGTTACTTATTTTTCTTATGTCTTTTATCAGCCTTCTTACTACTTGATTCTCACTTCCCACTTCCTAATTCTTGATTCTTAAATCTTAGTTCTTGCTTCTTACTTCTTACTTCTTCTCACTTCTTACTTGTTACTTCTTACTTCTAATGTCATGCTTCTTACTTCTTTGTACCTACATCTTACTTCTATCTTCTTTATTCTTATTTCTTTCTTCTTACCTCTTACTTCTTACATCTTCCCTTTACTTGTTACTTCTGTATTCTTACTTCTGTATTCTTACTTCTTGACTCTTACTTGTTACTTCTTACTTCTTGCTTCTTGCTTCTTCCTTCTTACTTCTTTCCTATTACTTACTTAATTATTCTTAATTTTTACATCTTACTTCTTCCTTTTTACATCTTACTTCTTGAATCTTACTTCTTGCTTCGTACTTTTTACTTCTTTTGTCTTACATTATACTTCTTGCTTCTTACATCATATTTCTTATTTTTTGATTATTACTTCTTATTTCTAACTTCTTATTTGTTGCTTCTTAACTCTTGATTCCAACTTCTTTCTTCTTGCTCTTTACACCTTACTTCTTGCCCCTTACTTTTTACTTCTTACTTCTTAGTTCTTACTTCTTGTTTCTTACTTCTTACTTCTTTCATCTTACTTCTTTCCTCTTACTTCTTACTTCTGATATCTTTCATGCTATTTCCCACATCTTTCTTCTTACCACTTACTTTTTAGCTCTTACTTCTTACCTCAAGCTTCTTACTTCTTACTTACTACTTCTTTCATCTTAGTTCTTACATCTTACTTCTTACTGCTTGCTTCTTACTTCTTACTTCTTACTTCTTAGTTCTTATTGCTTACTTGTTACTTGTTACTTCTTACTTCTTACTTCTTACATCTTAGTTCTTTCTTCTTGCTTCTTACTTCTTACTTCTGATATCGTTGTTCCTACGTGTATCTTCTTACTTCGTACATCTTACTTCTTACGTCTTACATATTAGTACTTATTACTTACTTCTTACTTGTTACTTGTTATTTCTTACTTATTACTTCCTGCCTCTTCCTTCTTAGTTCTTACTTCATACATCTTTCTTATTTCTTCTTCCTTCTTGCTTCGTACATCTTACTTCCAACTTCTTTCTTTATTCTTCATACCTCTTACTCCTTGCTTCTTACCTCTTACTTCATATTTCTTACTTCTTACATCTTACTTCTTATTTCTTACTAGTTACTTGTTACTTGTTACTTCTTACTTCCTACTTCTTACTTCTTGCTTTTTACTTCTTACTTCTTTCTTCTTATTTCTTCCTTCTTTCTTCTTCGTTTTTTTCTTCTTCTTACTTCTTATTTCCTGCTTCTTACTTCTTACTTCTTAGAACCTATTTCTTACTTCTTACTTCTTTCTTGTTACTTCTTACTACTGACTTCTTACATCTTTCTTCTTCCTTCTTACTTCTTACTTCTTACTTCTTACTTCTTACTTCTTATATCCTACTTCTTACTTGTTTCTTCTTACTTCTTGCTTCTTACTTCTTACTTCTAAATTCTTACTTCTTACTTTTTATGTCTTAATTCTTACTTCTTACTTCGTAGACCTTACTTCTTGCTACTTACTACACTGCTTCATTTATCTTCATTTCATTTTATTTGGTCCTATACATCATTTACATACAACCTGTATAATGAATTAGGACAAGTCGAGGTAAAGTATATTAAATATTATTCTTATCCTAATTATCAATTTTATACCTTATGTTAACTATAAATCGTTTAATACTTTTTTTATTTTTACATGTTATTGACAAATATGTGCTGTAATAACCTATATAAGTACAAACTACTACTGCATACAATTTTTTATTTTGCCTTTCCTTCCCTCATTCATCAGTTAAGTACTCTTTGATTGAGTAGAAGGCTTTATCACATAAATACTTTTTAAGCTTATGTTTGAACTGTTCTCCCTTGTTACTAATTAATCTTATATCTTTCGGAAACTTTTTGAACAGTTGGGCTCCCGAATAGAAGGACATTTTTCAATTTATTTTGTGTTGTGTGCGTGTAAATTGAAATTAATTTTATTATGTGTTTCATATTCGTGCACTTGCTTATTCTTTTTAACAACCTTCTTTGTGAGTGTGAGCAGTATAGTCTTATATATGTATATACAAGGAAATGTTAGAATCTTCAAACCTACAAAATATTTTCTACATGAAACCATTCTTTTTTCTTTTAGTATTGCTCTAATCATATGTTTTTGTATTTTTAATATTCTCATTACGTTATTTTCAGTGGGCCTTCCCCATGCGGATATACCATATCTCAGTTGGATTTCAAAAAGGGAGTAATAGATAGTCATCAGAATATCCCTGCTACAGAATTCTCGGAGGTAGCTGACCATAAATACAATAGGGGTTAGTTTCTTACAGCATTGATCCACCTGTTTTTCCCAATTCATGAATTTGTCTATTCGAATCCCTAGCAAATTAGCTGATTCTGTCTCCTTTATTTTCTCACTGTTTATGTTTAAAATTACAGAGTACCTTGTTTTTTTCAACTGAAATGATATCATTTGGGTTTTGTTTAAGTTGATTACAAGATAATTATCTTCTAACCATTTTGCTAGTCTCTGGAAGTAAAGATTAGGGATTGTTTCTAGATTACATAGTTTGATGTTTGACATCTTCACAGTTGCATCATCTACAAAAAGAACCATTGAATCATTCTCCCCTATTGGTCTTGGGATATCGTTTATGTATAGGATGAACAACAGAGGACCCAGCACTGAGCCCTGTGGTACTCCTGCTTTTATAGTGAGGGTGTTTGATGTTACATTTTTAAAGTCTGTGATGCTTTTTATGATCGTAAATTGTTTTCTATTTGACAGATATGATTCTATCCATTTATAGGCCTTACCTCTTATTCCCCATTTTTCTAGTTTGTTAAGTAGCCTCTGATGATTGAATGTGTCAAAGGCTTTTGATAGATCTATTAGTACTGCTGTTGTATACTCTCCATCATCCAGGGATTTCTTTACCGAATCTACAAACATTGTGACTGCTGTTTCTGTAGACCTGTATTTGCTATAACCATGTTGAGAATCAGTAATTATGTTGTGCTTGTTTAGGAAGTCAATAAGCCTCTGTTCCATTGCTTTCTCAAAAAAAATTGAAATACTAGATATTAGTGACAACGGTCTATAATTGTTTACATCTGACCATTTCCCTTTCTTGAAAACAGGTATAACTTTAGAAATCTTTAAGGAATCTGGAAATGTTCCACTTGTAAATGAATGATTTATTATTTGTACTAATGGTTTTAAGAGCTAGCTATTGCATTCTTTTATGAGCATATTAGATATCTCATCAGTTCCCATGGACGTTTTAGTCTTTAAGGACTTTATAATTTTACTTATTTCTTTTTCTGTTGTTGGTCTAAGGAATACTGAATCTGTGTTCACCTTAATGCCTGCTAAATCATTGTCTTTTGGCTTGCTACTATGACTGTTAGTTAGTTCTTCTGCTATATTTATATAATGTTCATTTAATGTACATGCAATTTGCCTAGAATCATGTACTACAGCCTCATTGTACACAATCTGTTCAATGCTTTTATCCTGGTTCATAATCTGATTTTTCCTCCTCTCCCTATTAATAATTTTCCATAATGCTCTTTGTTTATTGCTACTTCTGTGTAGCATGTTTTGAATGTTATCTGATTTTTCCATGTTAATCATATTTTTTAATTCATTTTTACACTTTTTCAGATATTTTTTCAGTGATGGATACTCTTCCCTACACAATCTACTAACCCATTTTATATGGTCTTTGTGTTGTATAATTTCTTCTGTATCCCATTTATTGTGTGTTGTATAATTCCTTGATTGCTTTTTTTTTTAACGGGAAAAGCTATGTCTTTGTAATAATTAAATAAGTTAATGAATGAGTCATTTTTTCATCTGTTGTGTAAGAATTGACTGTTTCAGTCCATGTTTCTCTCATTAAAAGGTTTTTAAACAATTCAATATTTTGTTTAGTATCGGGTCGATATTCTTCACGGAGCCACGTTTCCTCATGTTCTGCTTCTTGTTTTATACTAAATTCGTGCCCATAGTGATCTGATATTGATGTGTGTATTACTTTTGTAGCATATTCATCCCCTGGGTAGTTAGATATTACATTCTCTATTGCTGTTTTTGAAGTTACAGTTTCCCTTGTAGGGCTTTTTATACAGATCTTAAGTCCTAAACAGCTACAAATGTCTTCAAGTTCTTTTGACATCTTATTGCACTTTAATAAATCAATATTAAAATCTCCCATTAGAATTACATGGTCATACCTACTACACAATGACTCTAGAATCTTGTATAGGTTTTTATAAAATATTTCAACGTTTCCTGCCGGTGGTCTGTATAAACCCACTACAGCCAAAATTTTGCTTTTTATACAGATTGAAATACCACAAATTTCAAAATCTTTTTCACACAATAATTGTGAATTTATATTTCCTACTTTAAAATCTAGTTCACGTTTTACTAAAATTAAGATTCCTTCTCCTTTATAAATTTCCCTACTGTAGCTATTTCCCACAGTATACCCTTCAATGTGCAGTCCTGGAATTAATTAATTTTTTAATGCATGTTTAGTGAGTATTATTATGTTTGGACTGGTTTCTTCTATCAATAATTCTAGCTCATTTGTTTTGCTTCTGATGTACTGTACATTTTGATGTGTAATTTTGTAGTTTCTATTTTCATTCTTGCTAATCTCATGTTATCCTATAGAATACTTTTGTTCCTCCACTATAATATTGTCAGATGTTGAGTTACTTTCCCTGAAAAATTACTTGTTTTTGACTCTGTTTTGTTTTTGGCTGTATTATGTTTCATTAACCATTTGTCTAGGAATGTGATTCTACTCTTAATTTTATTATTAGTTTCTTTGTATGTGTTTGTTTCCTTCCTGACTTATTACTCCTTAATTCTTAATTTTTATTTCTTCATTCTTCCTTCTTTCATCATAATTCTTACATCTAACTTCTTGCTTCTTACTTGTTACTTCTTACTTCTTTTATCTGCCTTCTTACTACTTGATTCTTACTTCCTACTTCTAAATTCTTGCTTCTTACATCTTACTTCTTGCTTCTTACTTTTTACTTCTTACTTCTCGCTTCATACTTCATACTTCTTACTTCTTACTTGTTACTTCTTACTTCTACCAAATTACATTTTACTTCTTTGTACTTACATCTTACTTCTAACTTCTTTATTCTTATTTCTTTCTTCTTACCTCTTACTTCTTACTTCTTACTTCTTTTATCTGCTTTCTTACTTCTTGATTCTTTCTTGCTACTTGTTACTTCTTACGTCTTGCTTCTCCCTTCTTACTTACTACTCCTTAATTCTTAATTTTTACATCTTACTTCTTCCTTTTTACGTCTTACTTCTTGACTCTTACTTCTTGATCTTACTTCTTGCTTCGTACTACTTACTTCTTTTGTCTTACTTCATACTTCTTACTTCTTACTTCTTGCTTTTTACTTCTTAATTCCAAAATCTTTCTTCTTGCTCTTTACATCATACTTCTTGCCTCTTACTTTTTACTTCTTGCTTCTTACTTCTTACTTGTTGCCTCTTACTTCTTACTTTAGATTTCTTTCATCCAACTTCTTTCCTCTTACCACTTACCTCTTAGCTCTTACTTCTTACTTCTTGCTTCTTACTTCTTACTTCCTACTTCTTTCGTCTTAGTTCTTACATCTTACTTCTTAGTAATTGCTTCTTGTTTCTTACTTCTAACTTCTTACTGCTTACTTCTTACTTCTTACATCTTAGTACTTATTACCTACTTCTTACTTGTTACTTCATACTTGTTACTTCTTGCTTCTTACTTCTTACTTAGTATTTCTTACATCTTAGTTCTTACTTTTTGCTTCGTTCTGTTTACTACTTAGTTCTTACTTCTTGCTACTTAGTTCTTACTTCTGATATCGTTCTTCCTACGTGTATCTTCTTACTTCTTACATCTCACAACTTACATCTTACGTCTTACATCATAGTACTCGTACTTATTACTTACTTCTTACTTGTTACTTGTTACTTCTTACTTCCTTTTTGCTTCTTACTTCTCAGTTCTTACTTCCTACTTATTTCTTATTTCTTACTTCTTACTTCTTCCTTTATTCTTCATACCTCTTACTTCTTGCTTCTTACCTCTTACTTCTTACATCTTACTTCTAAATTTTTTTCTTCCTTCTTACATCTTAGATCTTCCTTCTTGCTACTTACTTTTTTCCTCTTACATCTTACTTCTTAGTTCTTATATCTTACTTCTTACTTCTTTATTCTTTTTTTATAAATTCTTACTTATTACTTCTTGCTTCTTACTACTTACTTATAACTTCTTAATTCTTAATATTTATATCTTACTGCTTCCTTCTTACATCATACTTCTTACATCTTACTTCTTGCATCTTACTTCTTACTTCTTACTTCTTATTTCTTACTTCTCGCTTCCTATTTCTTATGTCTTAGTTCTTGCTTTTTCCTTCTTAATTCTTAGTTCTTACTTTTTACTTCTTACTTCTTTCTTCTTACCATTTGCTACTTAATTCTTGCTTCTTACTTCTTTCTTGTTACTTCTTAGTTTTCTTCCTACTTCTTAAATCTATCTTCTTAATTCTTACTTCGTGCTTCTTACATCTTACCCCTTAATCCTTACTTCTTACTTTTTACTTCTTTCTTCTTACTACTAACATCTTACATCTTACTTCTTTCTACTTCCTTCTTACTTCTCTCTTCTTACTTTTTAATGCTTATATCTTATATCTTACTTCTTGCTTCTTATGTCTTACTTCTTACTCCTTTCTTCATGCTTCTTACTTGTTTTTTGTATTTGTATTTGTATTTATTGGCCCCTTAGCATCATACATAGTACGAAGTACAAATGATATAGGGCAAGACAAAATTGGTCTGTACACAGACAGACAAACAAACATTCTATTATATACTATGAGATAACATACTATACAGATATGATATAGACAAAAAGAATTACATCTTACTTCTAACATATTGCTTCTTACTTCTTATTTCTTACTTCCTACTTCTTGCTTCTTACTTCTTACTTAACTCTTCTAACTTCTTACTTCTTTCTTCTTACATCTTATTTCTTTCTGGTTGCTTCTCACATCTTACTTCTAACTTCCTACATTTGTTTCTTAATTCTTACTTCTTGCTTCTTACTTTCGTGCTTCTTACTTCTTACTTGTTTTTTATTCCTTATTACTTTGTTCATCTTACTTCATACTTCTTTCATCTTAATTCTTGCTTCTTACTTTTTTCTCCTTACTTCTTGTTTCATAATCCTTACATCTTCCTTCTTACTTCTTTCTTCTTACTTCTTTCTTCTTACTTCTTGCTTCTTAATTATTTTTTCTTACTTCTAGTTCTTACTTCTTATGTCTTACTTCTTGCTTCATCCTTTTTACTTCTTACTTCTTACATCTTGCTTCTTACGTCTTACTTTTCTTCTAGCTTCTTATTTCTTACTTCTTGCTTCTAACTTCTTTCCTGTTTCTTCTTCTTACTTCTTACTTCTATCTTCATACTTCTTACTTCTTGATACTTACTTCTTACTTAATGCCTCCCACTTCAAACTTCTTACTTCTTACTTCTTACTTCTAATTTCTTGCTTCTTTCTTCTTATTTTTCTTCTTACGTCTTAGATCTTCCTTCTTGTTACTTACTACGATATTCTTACTTCTTACTTCATAGTCCTTACACCTTAATTCTTTATTCATTTTTATTAATTCTTACTTCTTACTTATTAATTATTACTTCTTAACTCTTAATTTTTATATCTTACTTCTTCCTTCTTACATCATATTTCTTACTATTAACTTCTTATGATTTTTATATCTTACTTCTTCCTTCTTATATTTTACTTCTTGCTTCTTACTTCTTATTTCTTACTTCTCGTTTCTTACTTCTTGCTTCTTAATTCTTGCTTCTTAGTTCTTACTTCTTGCTTCGTACTTCTTAGTTTTCTTCTTATTTCCTAATTCCATCTTCTTATTTCCTACCTCTTACATCTTACTTCGTGCTTCATTCATCTTACCTGTTAATACTTACCCTTACTTCTTGCCTCTTACTACTTACTTCATGCTTCTTACATCTTACTTCTTAGTTCTTACTTTTTACTTCATTCTTCATACTTCTTACTTCTTACTTCTTATTGGTTATTTTTAACATCTTACTTCTTACTTGTTGCTTCTTACATCTTACTTATTACTTTTTTTCTTCATACTTCTTTCTTCTTAATTCTTTCTTCCTTACATCTTACTTCTAACATATTGCGTCATACTTCTTACTTATTAGTTCTTACTTCTTGCATCTTGATTCTTACTTCTTACTTTTTACTTGTTACTTCTAACGTCTTACTTTTTACTTCTTACAACTTTCTCCTTACTTCTATCTTCTTACTTCTTAATTCTCACTTCTCACTTTTATCATCTTGCTTCTTACTAATTACTGCTTACTTCTTGCATCTTCCTTCTTACTTCCTGGTTCTTAATTTTTACTTCTTACTTCTCAATTCTTGCTTCTTACTTCTTACTTCTTGCTTCTTACTTCTTACTTCTTACTTCTAATTTCTTACTTCTGTCTTCTAATTTCTTTCTTCTTACTTCTATCTTCTTACTTCTTAGAACCTACTTCTCACTTCTTAATTCATACTTCTTTCTTCTTACTTCTTACTTCTTGCTGAATACTTCTTTCTACTTGCATCTTACTACTACTTCTTTCATCTTACTTCTTGGTGCTTACATCTAATTCTTGCGTCGTACTTCGTTCTTCTTACTTCCTGCTACTTACCTCTTCGTTCTTTCTACTTACATCTTGCTTCTTACTACTTATTTCTTTTTCGTTACTTCTTACTTCTAAATTCTTGCTTCTTCCTTTTTACTTCTAACTTCTTAGATCTTCCTTCTGATGGCGCTGAGCGGCAAGAATGCGTGTAGACCAGTCCATAATAAATATAAAGTTTTGAAGAATCTGAACTGTGGTAAATGTGAAAAAGTAGTCCGGAATGGTATTATTTGCGATGTTTGTGACATGTGGTATCATTTTGAAAAATGCTGTGAAGTGAAACCGAGAAATATTCCAGCTAAAGACTGGACGTGTGTGATGTGCGCGAACAGTACGAGTATTGAGGTTAAGAAGAAGGATGTACAGAGTAAGGACTCGGTGTCAAATGCGCTGTTAGAAGAAATAGAAGCCCAGAGGATGATAATCGAAAATCTGAAGGAAGAAATCGGCCATTTGAAGACGATGATGGAGACAGCACATGTGGCGTCCAGTAGCAGAAATCATGAATGGCAGCAAATGAAAGGCAGACGGCGTGAGGTGAGAAATCGTGTGCACAGTGTAAACAACCTACCAACTGAAAATCGCTTCTCAGTGCTTGGTGAAGAAACCTGTGCCAAGAATAATTGCAGTTATGATGACAATATTCCTGGTGACAGAAAAATGAAGATCGCTCCAAGAAGGGTGAAGAAGAAACGTGAAATTCTTCTCCTAGCGGATAATCATGGTCGTGGACTAGCTCAAAGGATGAACACAGAAATGTTATCCCTTCAAACCAGTGCTATTATAAAGCCGGGTGCGAATTTAAGTGAAGTAATCAAGTGTATAAATGGAAAGTGCTCCTCATTTAAAGAGAATGATTATGTTGTCATCATGGGTGGAAGCAATGATGTAGAGAATGGTGAACCGCAGAATGTAGTTTCTGAAATTAAAGCAAGCCTTAAAAAACTCACTCACACCAATGTATTACTCATCACTCTACCAATAAGGTATGACCAGAATCTAACTTCTTGGTGTAACAGACAAATCAGTGACATAAACAGTAACATAAACTTACTTGGCAGTAGCTTTGATAATGTGAAAATTATTAATGCCCACTCTGCCGATAGACGAATGTATACAAGGCATGGCCAACATTTCAATGCTTGGGGCAAAAATAAGCTATGTAATCTCATTAGTAGAGCTTGTGAAGAGACTCAGAATAATAATAAATCTGCTTATAGGTGCAGTACAAGCTTGCAGAACTACAATCAAAAAAACTGTTAAGTGAATCCAAACCTATTGAGGTTTGGTCAGATCAACAGCTGAATAAGCAACAAGTACTGAGGTGTGTAGATCAACAACATCACAGATCTGGTGATTTGAAATCGAACTCAAATACCCTACATAGTCCAGTGCAAAAACAACAGAGTATGTCCTGTAAATCAGATCAATTATCCACATTATTTTGGAATGTTCAGGGATTAGCTAATAAAATCGATGTTATTTAAGGATATCTTGCTGACATCAATGCTGATGTATTCTGTGTGGTTGAGCATTGGTTTGAACCTAATGAAATTAGTCTTTATAGAATCACGGGGTATGTACTTAGTAATCACTTTTGTAGGTCTGCTCGAAAACATGGGGGCTGTGCAATTTACTTGAACAATTCTATTGTCAGTAAACCACTAGAAAGAGTTAATCAGATGTCAATTGAAATGAGTTATGAGGTAACAGCCTGTTGGTTGACTGAATTTAACACAATAATTCTAACGCTGTATAGGCCCAATTGTGAGACCAAGGACTTTTAAGGATTTCATCTATTGGCTAAATAATGTGTTAGAATTTGTAGCTAAATATAATTCAAATATTATATTATGTGCAGACTTCAATGTGGATTTTAGAGTAGAAAATAATTGGCAGAGCCTGGAGCTAGTTAATCTTTTTGAAACCTTTAATATGTCTTTATCAACAACTGAAATAACTAGGCCTAAGCCAGGAGGTGGCAGTTGTATTGATAATATTGTAACTGTTAAGAGATCACTATTAGACTGCCAAGTAATGGAATTAGTGGGATCGGATCACTGGGCTGTTATAACATGGTCAGTAGTAAGTAAATGTATATATCATTTGGACAGGGATGAAAACCTACCTAAAGTAAGAATAATTAACAATTTCAACATATCGAAGTTTATTCAAGGCCTCTCTAACACTGATTGGCACCACATGTATGTCAGTAATACTGTTGCTGAAAAATCTCAGATCTTACTATCTAGAATTATCAGTTTAGTTAACTCTGCATTCCCATTTAGAAGCTCACCAAAGAAATCAACAATGCTTAAGCCAGTGAAGGTTAAAAGTGAGGAAATTGACATTTTGAAAGGAAGGTGTAAGTTTTATTATGATAACTATTTAATGACAGGATCTGTTGAAATCAAGGATTTGTATAGAAAATGTAAGAAATCCATGATTAGATTAGTTAAGGAAATGAGAAAGAAAAAGAATGATGAGTTCATAAACAATGCCCCTAATAAGTGCAAGGCCATGTGGGATGTTATAAGAAAAGAGACTCTAGGGAGTGGGAAAAAGACGGGTATTGATAGTAACTTGTCAGTATTTGATTTTAATTCATTCTTTATTGATAAAGTTCAGGAAATAATAGATCAGGTGGCATCACAACCACATCTAGTGAGTTCTGAAAATTATTTAAGAAAGTTACCAAAACCTCAAAGTCAATTTAGTTTTAATTTGGTCAGAACTGAAGATGTGGGAGAAGTAATGACTAGTATGAAAAACAGTAAGTGCACAGATGTATATGGACTAAGTCCATATTTCTTAAAGATGGGGTCCACATTAGTCCAAGAAGCCTTAACTAATCTTATTAACACCTGCATTCTGAATAATGAATTTCCAGCTAATCTCAAGATTGTAAAAGTAATTCCGGTATACAAGAAAGGTGACAAATTGGAACTAAATAGCTATAGACCAATTAGTATTGTCCCAGTGATCTCTAAGGTCTTAGAAGCTATTATCTATAGGCAAATTATTAATTACTTTGAACAAAATAATCTTTTTAGTGAATCCCAATTTGGCTTTCGTTCTGGATTAGGAACTGTTAGAGCTGTCATTTCATTTATAAGCAACTGCCTGAACAATGTTGATAAAAAGAATCCTATGGCTGCCAGACTGTATGACTTGTCAAAAGCTTTTGATACTGTATCTCATAGTGTACTGCTGGATAAGCTGAGGTATTACGGTTTTCAAGAAAATGCCTTACTGTTGATTCAATCTTACTTGAGTGGCAGATATCAGAAAGTGGTGTCGAATAATTGTGAATCAAATTTCTTACCAGTGAATCATGGGGTCCCTCAGGGTTCAATTCTACACCCTTTACTTTTTATCATATATGTGAATGATCTACCTAAAAATATCTTGGATCCATGTGCGGATAGCTATCTCTTTGCTGATGATCTGAATGTAAGTTTTAGTGCCAATACATCTGAAAATATGAAGTCAGCAATAAAAGATGTTTCTGGGATTGTTGAGGACTGGTGCACTGCCAATCTTCTGTGTCTGAATAGAGATAAAATACAGAATATAGAAATAAGTTATTTCAAAGATGATATCAACCATATGAATTGTGTTAATTATGTTAAGTTTCTTGGTTTCTCTATAGATTCCTGTTTAAGTTGGAATAAGCATATACAAGCAACAGCTTCTAAATTGTGCCAAGGGATCTATATGCTAAGAAGACTGAGGTCTAGGGTGAGCAAAAATGTATTGAGAATGGTCTATTATGCTCAAATTCATAGTCATTTATCATATGGGGCAATACTGTGGGCACATCAGTCCTCTGCTCTAAGGTTATTCAGACTTCAGAAAAAAGCAGTAAGAATTGTAGGTAACCTTCCTTCCCACAGTCACTGTAAAAATATTTTTCTAAATTTTGGTATAATGACTCTACCAGCTATATTTACCTTTCAGTGCTTAATGTATATTAAGGAGAACTATGACAAATATGAACTGTTAGGTGTGAGTCATACTTACAGTACTAGAAATAGAGATAACATAGGTTTCTTCAGGTGTGGGTATAGCTGCACTCAAAAAACTTTCTACTATGTATCCATCAAACTGTTTAATGCCATACCAATTAAAATAAGATTACTTCCAAATAAAATGTTCAGGAATGTAATAAAAAAATTACTTGTTAATAACTGTTTATATAAAATTGAAGATTTTTATGAGGTAGCAGCTAACATGATATAATTTGGAATATTTATAATGCATTGATGTATTAATTTTTACTGTCTTTGTAATGCTACAGATGTTCTCTGTAGTTTATACAATAAATATATACATATATACATATGTATCCCTTAAGCTTTTGCCCGACTTTCGCATTTCTACTACTACACATTCATGGTAGAGAGTAGGGAAAACTGAAATGTTATGTTTGGGGTTCCTTGAAACAGAGGAGCTCGGGGCACAATGAAACGTTTCATGGAGCCCCATGAGTGTTCCATTGTGCCCCATGGTTATGCTGTTCCAAGTGATTAGCTCAACATTTCCCTCCCTCAAGTAGAAGAAGGAGCAGCTTCAGATCAGACAGTGATCAGAGTCCTCGATCCAGGAGCTGGTCCAAGTCATGCTTTCCTACCTACTGAAGATTTTCGTGGCTATTCAAAAGCAGTTGAATGAAAAACTGATCTAAAGCACAGGAAGTAAGGCAGGAGTATGATTGCTACTAGCAGTCCAGAAATCACAGCCATTGCAGAGAAGAAGCCAATTCCAATTTCCAGAATGGAGTCAGCCAAAAGGAAGTTGTACGTAAATCACCCAAAACCAAAGTAAGAAAAATTTCTGGTATAGAAGCTCCTGTTAGTTCATCAGAAGACGATGGAGATTTTGAATGTACTAACACGGCGACGACATGGACATAGGCGTAGATGAGGAGTTTTGTTTTCTGTTGAGCCTGACCGTTTTGCAGAATTGAACCGTCTTCCTGTATTAGGAGATTATGTCTTGATCGAATTCAAGATTAGAAGCCATTCCAAATTCTACATTGGTCGAATCACCAAGATAAAAGGTGATGAAGGGCACTATGTGGACAAATTCCTAAGTTACCGAAAATACTACACCTTTATTGAACATCTTGTTGATGACATAGCCGCGGTTAATGAAAAAGACATAAAACTACTGTTGGAAAAACCTTCTGTGTCTCACAACACTAAATGACAAAAAAGTTTCATCTCATTCGGGGTTGATTTTGGCAATTTGAACATTGGCTAAACGTAAAAGGATTTCTTGCTTGTGCTTTAATATCACTTGAACTCTTTTCTTGTTCCAGGTACCCTCTGCTTTTTCATTAACTCAAAAATAAAGCTTTTTGTGATTTATGGCTTTTTTCCCCAGCTGTTTCAAGGTACCCCTTGCCCAGTTTCATTGTACCCCAGGCACGGGGTACAATGATACAAAATTCATTTTTTGGAAAATGGCCGCTCATGGTCACATATGGTTTCTATGATAATAGTTGATGCATTTCTTTTCTAGCTTAGATCCTAAGGTAACAGGAAAAAATTAAAATGTTGAAAAAATAAATTCATGTTGGGTGCTATGGGCTAAAACAACTTTTGTGTTCCATTGTGCACCACCCTCCCCTATGAAGTATGAAGCAAGAAGTAAGAAGTATGAAGTAAGACAAAAGAAGTATGAAGCAAGAAGTAAGATTCAATAAGTAAGACATAAAAAGGAAGAAGTAAGTTGTAAAAATTAAGAATTAAGGAGTAATAAGTAAGAAGGAAGGAGCAAGACGTAAGAAGTAACAAGAAAGAATCAAGAAGTAAGAAAGCAGAAGTAACAAGTAAGAAGTAAGAGGTAAGAAGAAAGAAATAAGAATAAAGAATTTAGAAGTAAGATGTAAGTACAAAGTAGTAAAAAGTAAGATATTAGAAGTAAGAAGTAACTAGTAAGAAGTAAGAAGAAGTATGAAGTATGAAGCGAGAAGTAAGAAGTAAAAAGTAAGAAGGAAGTAGCATGAATTTAGAAGTAGGAAGTAAGAATCAAGTAGTAAGAAGGCAGATAAAAGAAATAAGAAGTTACAAGTAACAAGCAATAAGTAAGATGTAAGAATAAGACAGATGAAAGAAGCAAGAAGTAAGAAGTAAGAAGGAAGAAGCAAGAAGTAAGAAGTAAGAAGCAAGAAGTAAGAAGTAAATAGTAAGAAGTAAGAAACAAGAAGCAAGAAGTAATTAGTAAGAACTAATAAGTAAGAAGTAAGCAGCAAGAAGTAAGAATCAAAAAGTAGGAAGTAAGAAATAAGAAATAAGAAGTAAGAAGTAAGAAGCAATACGTTAGAAGTAAGACGTAAGAAGAAAGAAGTAAGAAGAAAGAAGTAAGAAGAAAGAAGTAAGAAGAAAGAAGTAAGGTGTAAGACTTAAGAAGCAAGAAGTATGAAGTAAGAAGTATGAAGGAAGAAGTAAGAAGAAAGAAGTAAAAAGTAAGAACTAAGAAGTAAAAGTAAGAAGCAAGAAGAATGAAGTTAAAGGCAAGAAGTAAGAAATAACAGGTAAGTTTTAAGAAGCACGAATTAAGATGTAAGATCTAGGAATTAAGAAAATCGAATTAAGAAGTGAGAAGAAAACTAAGAAGTAAGAAGCAAGAACTAAGTAGTAAGAAGTAAGAATAAAGAAGCAATTGTTAAGATGCAAGAAGAAAGAAGTAAAAAGTAAGAACTTAGAAGTAAGAAAGAAGAAGCAAGAAGTAATACATAAGAAGTTAGAAGTGAGAAGCAAGAAATAATAAGTATAAAGTAAGAAACAAGAAGTAAGATGTAAGAAGTATGATGTAGGAAGTATGATGTAAGAAGGATGAAGTAAGATATAAAAAATAAGAATTAAGAAGTAATAAGTAAGAAGCAAGAAGTAAGAAGAATGTAGTAAGTAGAAAGAAGGAAGATCTAAGAAGTTAGAAGTAAAAAGGAATTATCAGAATTTAGAAGTAGGACGGAACAAGTATGAAGTAAGGAAAAGGAAATAAGAAGTAAGAAGCAAGATGTAAGTAGAAAGAAGGAAGAAGCAGGAAGTAAGAAGAACGAAGTAAGAAGTAAGAAGCAAGAAGTAGATGTAAGCAGCAAGAAGTAAGATGAAAGAAGTAAGATGTATGAAGCAAGAAGAAAGAAGTATGAAGCAAGAAGTAAGAAGTAAGAGGTAAGAATAAAGAAGTATGAATTAAGAAGTGAGAAGTAGGTTCTAAGAAGTAAGCAGTAAGAAGATAGAAGTAAGAAGAAAAATAAGAAGAAAGAAGCAAGAAATAAAAAGTAAGAAGTAAAAAGCAAGAAGTAAGAAGGAAGATGCAAGAAGTAAGCACTATTAAGTAAGAAGAATGATGAGTAGTAAGAAGTGAGAATTAAGAAGTAAGAAGTGAGAATTAAGAAGTAAGAAGTGAGAATTAATAAGTAAGAAGATAGATGTAAGAAGTTGAAGAAAGATGTAGGAAGTAAGACATAGGACTTAAAAAGGAACAAGTAAAAAGTAAGAAGTAAGAAACAAGAAGCAAGAAGTAAGAAGTAAGAAATAATACGTAAGAAGTTATAAGAAGTTATAAGGAAGTAGTAAGAAGCAAGAAGTTTAAAGTAGGGACAAGAAGTAAGTATCAAGAAGTAAGAAGTATGAAGATAGAAGTAAGAATCAAAAAGTAGGAAGTAAGAAATAAGAAGTATGAAGTTAGAGGCAAGAAGTATTAAGTTAGAGGCAAGAAGTAAGAATTAAGAAATAACAGGAAAGACATAAGAAGCACGAAGTAAGATGTAAGATCTAGAAACTAAGATAGAATTAAGAAGTAAGAAGAAAACTAAGAAGTAAGAAGCAAGAACTAAGAAGTAAGAAGTAAGTATTAAGAAGCAATTGGTAAGAAGCAAGAAGAAAGAAGTAAGAAGTAAGTACATAGAATTAAGAATGAAGAAGCAAGATGTAAGATATAAGAAGTAAGAAGTGAGAAGCAAGAAATTATAGGTAAGAAACAAGATGCAAGATGTAAGAAGTATGACGTAAGAAGGAAGAAGTTAGAAATAAAAATTAAGAATTAAGAAGTAATAATTAATAAGTAAGAAGCATGCAGTAAGAAGTAAGAATTAATAAAAAAGAATAAAGAATTAAGATGTAAGGACTATGAAGTAAGAAGTAAGAATATCGTAGTAAGTAACAAGAAGGAAGATCTAAGACGTAAGAAGAAAAATAAGAAGAAAGAAGCAAGAAATTAGAAGTAAGAAGTAAGAAGAAAGAAGTAAGAAGTAAGAAGGAAGTAGCAAGAAGTAAGAAGCAAGAAGTTTAAAGTGGGAGGAGTAAGTAGTAAGTATCAAGAAGTAAGAAGTATGAAGATAGAAGTAAGAAGTAAGAAGTAGAAACCAGGAGGAAAGAAGTTAGAAGCAAGAAGTAAGAAATAAGAAGCTAGAAGAAAAGTAAGACGTATGAAGCAAGATGTAAGAAGTAAGAAGTAAAAAGGATGAAGCAAGAAGTAAGAAGTATCACATAAGAAGTAAGAACTAGAAGTAAGAAAAAAGAATTAAGAAGCAAGAAGTAAGAAGAAAGAGGTAAAGTAAGAAGAAAGAAGTAAGAAGGAAGATGTAAGGATTATGAAACAAGAAGTAAGGAGAAAAAAGTAAGAAGCAAGAATTAAGATGAAAGAAGTATGAAGTAAGATGAACAAAGTAATAAGTAATAAAAAACAAGTAAGAAGTAAGAAGCACGAAAGTAAAAAGCAAGAAGTAAAAATTAAGAAACAAATGTAGGAAGTTTGAAGTAAGATGTGAGAAGCAACCAGAAAGAAATAAGATGTAAGAAGAAAGAAGTATGAAGTTAGAAGAGTTAAGTAAGAAGTAAGAAGGAAGAAGTTGGAAGTAAGAAATAAGAAGTAAGAAGCAATATTAGAAGTAAGATGTAATTCTTTTTGTCTATATCATATCTGTATAGTATGTTATCTCATAGTATATAATAGAATGTTTGTTTGTCTGTCTGTGTACAGACCAATTTTGACTTGCCCTATATCATTTGTACTTCGTACTATGTATGATGCTAAGGGGCCAATAAATACAAATACAAATACAAAAAAGTAAGAAGCATGAAGAAAGGAGTAAGAGGTAAGACATAAGAAGCAAGAAGTAAGATGTAAGAAACAACCAGAAAGAAGTAAGATGTAAGAAGAAAAAGTAAGAAGTTACAAGAACGAAGTCAGAACTAAGAAGCAAGAGGTAAGAAATATGAAATAAGAAGTAAGAAGTAAGAAGCAATATGTCAGAAGTAAGACATAAGAAGAAAGAAGTATGAAGAAAGAAGTAATAAGTAAGACATAAGAAGCAACAAGTAAGAAGTAAGATGTAAGAAATAACCAGTAAGAAGTAAGAAGTAAGAAGAAAGAAGTAAGAAGTAAGAAGAAAGAAGTAAGAATTATTAAGAAAGAAGAAAAAACAAAGAACTAAGAGGTAAGATTTAAGAAGCAACAAGTAAGTAGTAAGAGACAAGAAGTAAGAGTAAGTAATAACAGGTAAGATGAATGAAGCACGAAGTAAGATGTAAGAGGTAGGAACTAAGAAGATAGAATTAGGAAGTAAGAAGAAAACTAAGAAGTAAGAAGCAAGAAGTAAGAATTAAGAAGCAAGAAGTAAGAAGCGAGAAGTAAGAAGCGAGAAGTAAGAAATAAGAAGTAAGAAGCAAGAAGGAATATGTAAGAAGTATAATGTAAGAAGGAAGAAGTAAGATATAAAAATTAAGAA